>APFE031550044.1:30174-54910 GCA_000404065.3 Pinus taeda
TGGTAGTCTCGGTTTTGAGATCCAGTGGGAAATCTCTGTGTATATGTGTTTTATGTGTTATGCTCTCACATTTTTATTTTTCCTGTGATTTAGAATTCGTATGCAGGTAATTTCTGTACGGGGTTAAAACCTACACCTGCCCAAGTCTTCTTAGAGCTCGAATGTCAATCTAAATCTAGAAGAGCCAGGGAAGGAAAATTATTACGCTTTTCATCAAGCAAGCCATTTAGAAAAGACATGTTTGCAATGGGTGAATTCAATGAAATGATCAATGAGGTGCTTGATGTTCAAGCCACGAAAGACTAGACAGAGAAATCCAACAAAGTAAAAGACGCTACCCCAACAAAAGAGGATACTAATATTGGGTCACCTATGTTGATGTTGGAGATGGTCAAAGATGGTGAGGCTCAGTTGGTTGGTGAAGTATCGATTGGAGAATATCAACCCAAAAACCCTCCAAAGTCCTATAATTTGAGGAGGAAAGGACCCATGGATGAGCCAAATCTTGTGGAGAAGAAAAGGATCTTTCTAAGAAAAATACTTCCTCTGAAGGCTACCACTCAGAATCCAATCCCTTATCCTACGGGTGGTCCAACTCTAAAAGGCACCTTGAGAACTACTAAAGGAAGTTCTAAGACACCTATGGTATCTATTAAACCCTCTTGGTTAATTTTTTTGACTCATTCAACTCAAAACAAGAGTGTGTAGGGTAATATGGGATATAGTATAAGAAATAATGAGCAAACATAAAACTCTTCCACTTGGCTCAGTTACTCGAACAAAGAGAGTTAATTATTAAGATTTTCTCATCAACAACTTCAACAACTACAACTACTACTTCCGCAACATTGCCTGCTACTCAACCCCAAGCTACCGTAAACATTGAAGATATCGTAAATGCAACAAATGTGGGAGCTAATTCACGATCACAAGTCCCCCCATTTTTTCTCACTTTTAAGATTTTCAACTACAATCTTCATAACTTCTTAGTTTATTTTGGTGCATCAACTTATGTAATTCCTTTATCTGTTTGTCAAAAGATTAGTACTAATCCAGAGAATAGTGATGCATAGATCATCCAACTAGATATATCTCAAGTGCAAGTGGTTAGTGAGCTTAAATATGTATTGATTCGTTTGTCCTCTTATTCACGAGTGCACCAATTCATTGACATTGTAGTTGTATACGTCCCTGAAGTTTATGGACTTCTTTTGAGTAGAGATTGGTCAAGCAATCTCTAGGGTTATTTCGGTTTAGATTGGTCTCACTTTTGGCTTCCCTACAAGGGTAAGAACAAGTAAATAAGAGTTAACAATGAGCCACATATGGAACACACTATTGGAAGGTCCTAATAATACCATTAGTGTTGTTGAAGAGATATTGGGGAATTGCTTTTTGGAATATGATATTGGCTGTTATCAAGCACAACCATCACAAGTTTCACTAGATACACAACCAAAATACTTCCCCATAACTTGACTAGCAAAAATGACATTTCTATTATAGATGTAAATAATCTTAGTTCAATTAATTATTTTGTAAATACTAATGTTTGGACTCTTTACTATGATGGATCAAAGATACAAGATGGAGTTGGTGCAAGCTACATCCTCATGGACCCAACGAAAATCAAGATCTTGATATCTTGTCACTTAATATTTCCAATGCACAAACAACACCATTGAATGCGAGGCATTGAATTTTGGTTTAAAGAAGGCCATAGGCTTGAAGGTAGAGGGATTAAAGGTTATTAGTGATTTTGAAATCATCACAAGGTAGGTAAGAAACACTACTCATTGTATTTTTCCTCATCTTAAAATCTACTAACAAGATGTATGGCATCTAATTTCATCTCTTAGAGCTTTTAATATCAAGTCAATGGCTAGGACCAATAATGTTGTTACAAACATCTTAACTAATGTAGCAACTAGGTTTACCCTTTTCAGAAATGGGTTTTCTATTATGATTGTCTATAATCATAGTGTCCCTAACAATGTAACCAATTTCAATGTCTTTAATGATGATCAACGGATTCTTGACTTCCTCACCAATGTGGACATCTTCAAAGATACAATTATAGATCAAGATGAATGTGACATATCTGTGGAAGAAAGAACTAAATTGCGTGAGGGGAACCCCATGCCTAAAGATGTTGTATCTTTGGAAAATCTATTCAATCTACAATATCATTTTAGAGTACCAACCAACATAAAGGTCCAAAGTTCCAAATTATTGCATGAGAAAATCAATCTAAGAATAGAGGCAAACCTAAGTTTTGTGAACTTCGGTACCTACAACACTCCATAAGAACGAAGGTCATTTATTTAGTTGTTCAAGCAGTAAAGGGATGTTTTTGCATAGACATATGATGACCTCAAAACAAATGATACGAGAATTATTCAGCATGTCATTCCCATCAAGGAAGGGGTCAAATCATTTCAACAAAACCTTCGAAATGTTCATCTAACTTTGGAGACCTTGATACAAAAGGAATTAAATAAATTATTGGAAGCTAGGATCATTTTTAAAGTCAAACACTCCACTTGGGTCTCTAACCTAGTTCTCGTAAGAAATAAGTCTGGAGAAATTTGCTTGTGTGTGGACTTTCAGAATCTAAATCATGCCTCAGATAAGGACGATTACCCTGTCCCCTCAATGGAGCAAATATTTCAAATTGTCTTTGGTTTTGAAATGTTTTCTTTGCTTGATGGATCTATGGCTACAACCAGGTTCTAGTGGTTGAGTAGACAGACTCAAGACAACATTCAAAACAAAGTGGGGTACATTTACATTCAGGCATATCACCTTTGGCATCATTAATGTTGGGGACACTTTTCATAGAGCCATGAACATTGCCTTTAGAGGAATTATAGGCTAGAGCGCAGTTGTATATGCTAATGTTGTTACAATATTTTCTAAAAGAAGATTGTATCACCTACATCATCTGAATGAAATCTTCGAGCACTGCAGAAAATATGGGATATCACTCAATCCAAATAAGAGCATCTTTGTTTTGCCTGAAGGGAGCCTCTTAGGACACATCATAGACAAGAGTGGTATAACTGTTAATAATGAGCGTGTGAAAATAATCATGCAAAACCCATTTCCTAATGACTAGAAGGCTATGCAATCCTTCTTGGGAAAAATCCATTTAGTTCATAAATTCATCTTAGATTTTGCCTAGATTGTAAATCCTCTAAAACATGATAAAAAAGAATGTCATTTTTAAGTGGAATCGGAAAGAGAAAGAAGCCTCCAAGATAACGGAAGCTATTGCCAAGTCTCTCCCTCTTTTTAGTCCCAAATTTGATAAGGGTTCATGCTCTACACATTTGTTTCATATTATTCAATGGTGGTTGTTCTTACACAAAAGGATGACCAGGGAATGAATGAACCATTTCATTTATGATCACCAAAATGAAAGGGTTCAAGTTAAATTATCCAAACATGGACAAGTAATCCTATGCAGTCTACTGATCAAACATTTTAGGCCATACATCCTCAAAAGTCATGTTAAGGTAATTGTTCCCCACCCTACAATTATGTCCTTATTTTTACAGAAAGAAATGGGGGAATGAACGAAAAATTGGATGACTTCCTTGTAGGAGTAAGACTTGGAATTCAAGCTAGCTTACACCATTAAAGATCATGCTTTATGAACACTTGCTATTGAAGTTGTTGATCAACATGAAGAAGAAACGTTGGGTAGGGAACAAGAGTTAGAGATGTATAGTAACAGTTATGTCCATACATTCAATATGCCATTGTCATGATATACAACAATAAGGCAATACTTGGAGTAAGGGACTTTGCCATCGCACTTGACAGTAAAAAATAGAAGGTCATTAGATTAAAATCTGCTTCTTATCAATTGGTCCACAGAGTGTTATTTAAGAAACGTCATATTGAAGTTTTGTTGCGATATCTCAAATCCCCATATTCTAAGAAGGTTTTAAAAGAGCTCCATGGTGGACCAGTTGGGGGACACTTTGCTAGTGAAACCATGACACATGAGATCATCTGAGCAGAATATTATTGGTCGACACTATTTAAATATGCTCATGCATACGTGCAAAAATGACTAATTTGTCAGAAGTGTGCTAAGAGAGAAAAGAGACAACTGCCCCATTACAACCTATTGCAATAGAAGAACCATTTCAATAACGGGGAGTGGATGTTATTGGCAAGATCACTCTTCAATCGTTGAAGCAACATAAGCGTATACTCACTACGATAGATTATCTTACTAGGTGGGTTGAAGTGGCGAACGATAAAGTAGTGATACAATTTCTTGAGCAAAATATTATCACTAGGTTTGACATTCCAACTTCACTTGTTTTTTATAATGCTACAAATTTTTCATCTTTGAGATCATGAGTTTACCTTACAAAATGGAATTGTACTTAAAAATTTTGCTAATTGTTATCTCCAAGGTAATGGATTGGCTAAATTCAGTAAGAAAAATTTGATTCGGATTATAAAGAAAATTGTGATGATCCAATAGATAAATTGGCACAATGCTCTACTTGACTCTCTCTGGGTTGACCAAGTCATGCATAAATATTCCCTTGTCACTTCACTGTGCTTTCTTGTCTATAGGAAAGAAGTCATCTTTCCTCCAAACCTTTACTTACCCACACTTCAACTTTCACAAGAATCCTATGGTAAACCCTGTCGCATCATGCAAAGTAGGATTGACACCCTACAAAAGCTAGAGGAGGAAAGGAAAAAGACATGTAACAAGTTTTCCTCTCACCAAAAGCACATTAAATGATGGTTTGATAAGAATTTTGTAGGTAATAAGGAATTCATTCTGGGTGACCTTACTTTGAAATGGGACAAATCCCATGAAGACAAGGGAAACCATGCCAAGTTCTAGTCTCTATGGATTGGTCCATTCTAGGTTAATGAAAAGCTTGGTCTGCACACTTATAGACTGCAAATCCTAGACGGGAAGATTGAATTCCTTCTCGTAAATGGCCAGAATTTTAAACGATACTTTCACTAAAAACTTTAGGGCTGCTATTTTGAATTATATATATTTCTTCTGTCATGTATTTTGTTCTTTCTTTATCACATTTTTTTCGATGCATTTACTTTCAATTCTACTACCAGGATGTTGCACATAAATAAAATGCCTTATATATAAATAATATTTTTTTGACTCAATGGTGCTATGTTGAATGTTTTAAAAGTGATTGTAGTAACTACTCAACCATTATATGACATTATACCTCCTTCTACTAGTTTAGTCCTTAATGCCTTTATAAGTAAATGATGTCTAGATGGAAAATACAACTCAAATCTTGTGGAGAACTCTACTCAACTATGATGCCATGTATTCTTAATAGGATCTATGTTGCTCAAATTAGTATTGAAATCTTGAAAGGTGTAATGAACATGTTCACCAAAGTGTTAGAGAAGGGAAAAGGAGAAAATAAAAAAGCAAGCAAACTCATTTCAGAAAAGATTTAAGTCTCTAAAACATAAGAAATAAGTAAAATAAGTCATCCACCCTCGCGTAATGAATGCCCAAAATATGCCAATGTGGATGAAAAAAAATAGTAAAATAAAAGTGTAAAGGCTTCATGCATAGAGAGGTGATGCAAGCAACTTCATCGGGGCTATGGACATTCGTTGAAAATGAAGTAATGTTTGTGATTTCTTGAGTGACTCCATCGAGACAATGGACACTCACTGGCAGTGTAGCAACGCCAAAGATTCATATCAAAATTATGAACATTTTAAACTCATAGATATATACTATCCCCATCCCCAATCAAAGCTATTGGTGTCTAAATAAGACCTTACGATATGAGTTAGACTAATGAAAGCAACAATGAAACTAAATCCATAACCGAGGTTGAACAACAAAGCTAGTGGGCTTGAGTCAATACTTCCTAAAGATCAAACTTCACTTCAAATAGGGGCTAAATAGGGATGTTGAGGTCCTACCCACGAATCACCAATTGTTCTAGTTGCTACAACAGTTCCCAAATTTAGACATCCTAAAATTTGGAGTCCCACCCATTATGAACTTTTCAAGGAATAAGTTTCTTAATGTTTCTAAGTCTCTTTCACTTAGCAAAATCTTGCACCAAGATCTCTCACATACTGTTTCAAAAATTTGCGACTAATCGCAATCATATATTGCATTCACATACTACGCCACACATTTTTGTAACCTAACTCGTGCAATCACATTTTTCTATGCTAACCTACACTAAAGGAGTTTCCTGCACGACCTTAAACCTAGTGGAAAATTATCTTGTGAGAGCGCACATATTGCACGTATTGCCAAAAATGCAAGCAAAAACCTACATATATGGGCACCCCTCCATATCATTTTCATGGCGCCATTTTCTTTGAAGCCTTTGTATGCTCAACTCAAAATTTCCCTGCAGATCGTCCTCTACTACCATGACTTGCGATTACGACTGACCATTGGACCAAGATAGGTAGCATATCCTTGTTTATCAATTTTGTGATTTTGTCTTTTATGGGCTTTGTCATTTCATATTCCCATGATGTTTCACATTCCTCTAGCTATAGTGTGTGTTATATAATATAAATATTATGATATTATATAATATTAATAATATATATTTATTTTTATTTTTTTTTTTTTTTATATATTTTATATATATATAATATATACTATATTAGTATATTATTATATTTAACGCCTCCTCCCATAGTTACCCACTTTAACAAACTCTCCAGGGTAAACATGAGTTGAGTGTTACTATGATGACCCAACCTCCAAGTTCTAGTTATGGAAGTGGGGCCTACAAACTGGAAGTAAACTGACATCCCTCAGAGACTACAAATCACTCAGGAGCCTATCAATCACCCTAGGTGATCATTCCCTAAGCTGGAATTATTTTTCATTAGGTTTACTCCCAAACCACACCCATAACACTTCCTGCATGCGGTTGGGAGGCTATAACCACACCCATATGCATCTCTCCATGTGGTTATGACCCAATTTCCTCTACTCTGTGCATGTGGTCGCAAGATCTATGCCACTTTTTGAGGCTAGCCTCTAGACCACTACTGAGAACTGCCTGTAACTTTCTAGAATCTTGATAATGATGATAAAAATAATAAACAATGAAAACTTGAGCAAGATCTTGACTTAGACATGCCTAATGCAAGATGGACATTTCGTCAAACATATAGTAAACACATAAGCTACAGGTCATTAATGCATAGTTGATCATAAACTTCTGGACTTCATCTGAGAATCACCAAGAAGCCTCTATGCCCTCTTAAGCTAACTGCAACAACACTTGTTAGCCCATGCATCCATCAACCATCTAGTAACTCATCAAATCTTGAATAAGAGCCATAATTAGATCACATCATAAAACCAAGTATATAACCAACATAAAACTAGAATAGAAACTATGAAAAATCAACCATAAGATCACTGTAATAACCAGTAAAAGTTCTCATATATCACAACAGGAAAATAACTCATATTAACATATGAAAATGTCAACCAATTTAGGGACTTCCATTTACCACCTGACCATAGATTGGGATGAACCAAAGCTCTCTTTCAACTAGTCACCCCTGTGCCATATTCTAAACATGAATGTGGGATCATAAGGGTTAAACTAAAATAAAACCAACTAGGGCTTCTAGAGGCCAAACCACCTCAACCCTCAAGCACAATGATCTCACCTATATAGTCCAAAAATCCATAACATATACCATATTGGTCTCTATCCAAGTTGTTCATGGCTCTAGGAACTAGTAACTCAACCCACAACCTCCTAGGAATCCAAGTTGTTACAGGGCTCTAGAGATCTCCCATCTTAGCCCACAGCCTCCAAGGAACCCAAGTTGTTTCAGGGCTCCGGAGCATTTTTCCCAACCCACAGCCATAGGAAACCTAAGATCTAATAAAAAAAACCAAATGGGGAACCCACTACATCATGATTATCTAGGAAATGGCAAGGCAAGTTTGAAACCACTATCAATCTAGGAAAATCTCCATGTCTATGACAACACATAGCCAAGGAACCACATGCATATACCATGCATCCAAAAAACAACAAGGAGATCACACATGCAACTTGTTACCTGCAAAGTAATCCCGTTGTAGTTGCTGATCCAACTATCTCCTTGCTCTTCTTTTCTTTCCTTTGCTTTCCCTTTGCTTTCTTTCTTGCCTTCTTTCAAATCCAAGTGAATGCTAGAGTGCTCCAAGAATACTTAAAGTGTGCAAGAGTGTAAGAGAGCCAAAATGTTAAACTAACAAAAGGCATCAATAGTTTCTTTGATGCCTTTATATAATTGATGTCCATTTTTTCTTCATTTTCCTTCATTTTTCCCTCTAATTTCTCTTGCATGTAAATTTGTGTTTCTTCACCTTACTTTTCTCCTATTTTCCTTTTTCATAATTAAATGCCAATTATTACCTCTTTTCCTTTGCCAAATTCCTTTGCTAATTTCCATAGCCACTATTAAACCACAAGTGATTCCCATTATAATGTTTACCCACCATTCAACTTGGAATATGTGTCCCATGAATTTGGTCTTGTTTACTTACATAAAAAATAAACCGAAGGTTATTGCAACCCCCCCCCCGGGGGAACACCATCCTTGATGTTTAATGACACTTATAACTAGCAAAACATGTTGCTCATGGAGCTTTATAACATAACTTGATTAATTCAGGTGGATATTGGTACCCACTGTCCTATTCCACTTGGACCCCCACCATTGTTTCTTTCAGTTTCCTTAATTGTAGCACAATTTACTATTTTTGGTAGTATTTCGGGTCCTAAACTTCCAGAGCTGTTTTGAGGCCCTAAAAGACATTTTTTTTTTTGTTGGAAAATGGGAAAACTTGTAACTTGTTGCAGGTGCTTGCGGTTGAAAGTTGTAGTCCTGAGAGAAATCTTTCTAACAAGGTATCGTACGTGTCAAACAAAGTTCGTATGGAAAAGTTATGACCCCAAGAAGTTGATGTACCAATTTACTACAACAGGGCCCACAAACTTTTGGCGCTTTATCTCCTAGGGTTATGTTTTTGGATGTTTTGGGTTTTTTATTGTTTCTCAATAATAAATAGGTTTTCGGGCCTTATTGTAACACAGTTCATGATCTGAATGGGAAAGTTAGTGTTTGCTGTGCTAAACTCCAATTCCAAATAGTAAACAAAGTGCTTGAGGATTATGAGGTAAATTGCAAGTTAACCATGAGCTTTTATGTCTTTATATGTAATTCATGAACTTAAAACATGGATTAAAAAAAAAACACTGAACAATGGCATAACAATAATACACTCAGCAATTGATAAAGGAGTTCACCCCTCCTAGGCTAGGTATCCTTGATCCAACTTCCAATGGCTTGACCCAATCTCACTATGCTCAAAATACTTTAGTGATAAAGAGTACATAAAGTGTGTTGACCAAAAGAGTGCCTAGTTTCCCCTTTAAGGAAACATTCTCCTGCAAAGAACTCTCACTCTAAAAACATGAAAACCTACAATCAGTCATGAGATAATCAACAAGAAAAGGGTTCTCAAATCAAGACCCCATACTCCATCTGCCAATGAGCATAACAAGCACAACAATTCACTTGAAGTACTAAAAGAGAATTTTCCTCAAAGACATAATGAGAAAAGAGAAACATGAGCTACACCATAGATGTCTCAGTCGTCGCAGAAACATATGAAGGCTAGAAAGCCCCTACAAGGTCCTCTTCATTCTCAAAAGCCTTTAAAAACTGATTCAACCCCTTGGTTGATCCTAGCACCCATAGACTTAACCCTGCAAAATGTCTATTCAGAAGTTCTCCAATGGCTCTAAAACCTGTTCCATTGGCTTCAGAAGACCCAAAAATGTCTATCTAGCCTTTTCCTTCCCTTGAAAAGGCCAAAAACTGAAGAAGGTATGAGCTTTTCTCCCTTTTACCCAATTCTTCAGTTAACCTCCCTACAATTCGGCCTAAACCCAACACGAGCACCCCAAACACGGAACTACTCCTCCAAACATGGCTCAATTCATGCTTGGTGGGAGAATTTATAGGATCGTTAGTTTTACAAATAAGCCCCCAAATATTCGCGTTGTTGGTCACATGGGCACCATAAGACCAAGGGCTTCCCCCCTTCCCACTGGCAGTTAAGTCTCGACATTTAAGCTAACCACAAACCATGTCACATGGCAGCATCATGGTTAAACTAGTGGTTTTAGAGGGTGGGTGGTTAGCTGACCATAGTTTGGGCAGGCATGATCACATTATAATGGTCGCGATAGAGGCAGTTTGTTAGGCGCGACAGTTAGGTGACCCCATAGTTGGAGTGGTCAGCACTTAATATTAATGCCGATAGTTTCGGCCTGTTCATATGCACCGACGGTGGACACAATTACGGTTTCTGCCATGGGGGTGGGCTAGGGCCTAGCCACCGACCCCCTTGCCCGAGGTCTCGTGGCATTGGGGTGTCTAGGGGCTAGGCCTTAGCCTAACCCCCCAAACACAATTTGCGTCACATTAAATATAATAACTTTGCCATCCATATCAAGCAGCAAGGTTTGGTGTAACGGTAATGGTGGTTGTTTTTTCGGTGGAGGTTGTGGTTTCAATTTCAGTGGATGCTATTCGGGCTTTGACCCAAAATTTTGGTGGCCCCCATGCTGCCACGTGGCAGTGTCTGGTTGGAACACGTGGCACCCTGTGGTTGGCTACTAAACACCCAATGAAAATTTTCTACATCACACCAATGACAAGGTGCCACTTGGCACCACCTGATTCACTGGAGGAAACCCAATCAACTATATAGTCACCTACCATGTTAGTATCCCAGTCAGCGTGCCACGCTAGTAGTACCGACTGTTGACTGTGTAGTGCTGCTCTTTTTTACGACAATTCGCCTGTTTAGGAAAACAAACAGAACATGATTCTGGGAGTATACGGTGTCTATTTTGCACGAAATGAGTTGCGTCGGATTCATGACAACGAAAACTACGCAGTCGTTCATGTTCCACATCAATCCTACAACTTTGGATTTTGAGTAAATTTTTGAGCTCTGGATCACTCCTCCCCACTGGGATATTTTGGACCCCAAAAGATCACTTTCAGTTGTTCAACATATGAGGTTACAGTTCCCTCACCTTTCCAATCTTGATCCATTTGTCCTTGGAACTTTTCATGCTGATCCCAGAGGGAACTGCCAGTTGGCTATTGGAGTCACTACCAGCAAAATCTGCGCAATTCCTAGAAGGAATTGGCAGTCTGCTGCTAGGGGCTGCTAGCAATGAAAAATTCACTAAGGCTGAGAGGCTGGCCTACTGATAATCTCTTTGCAATTTCTAAACTGATCTGATTGATGGATAGTGGAAGGCCTACTCATGAACACTGCACAATTTATGAGATGAATAGTTGGTCAACTGTCGAGATGATTGACTGGGAAAACTACACAATTTTCTGAGGGAGATAGGGACAGGCACTTGATTTCTGTCCGACATGTCTGCGCAATTTACTTAGTTAATTGAGTAGGTGAGGTCAGTGGCCTTTGCACAAATTTTGAGGGGAGTCAGTCTCGAGGTGGCTGTTGGGTCTGACTGTCTGGGTGGCCAACATGAGAGATAATTGAATTTATTACCGGTAACGCAACTTGAAAGACTAGCTTGATGCTTCTGCTCTATTCTAGATGATGTACCAATTGGATTTGCTCAATGAACTTCTTGGCTTTTTCTATGTTGTTATGGCCATAAATAGCAACATCCTTCCCAAGAATGAAATCCAATGGTATTTTCTACAAAATATTTACCAAGGATAAAATCCAAAAAGACTTTGGCAAATAAACCAAACAAGCTTCTCATGGAAATACTTGTATAAATGGGTGCTTGACACATTTGTAACATACTGAATGTGCTGCAACTACTCATCCCAAAGTTTAGGATGCTTACTAAAATGTCCAGAAATGGAAATGCATCTTACAATATGGAATAAATTTGACTCCCAAATTCCCATACAAATTGACTCATCATCAAGCCAAAATAGCATAATAATGCCAAAGAAGTTACTATTGTGTATAAGTGATTTATTCATAAACATGACTTTTACAAAATACCCAACTGTGGGGACATGTAACAAGTGAAATACAAAATAAATGCAGTCTTTAATTAAACAAATAGTCCAACCATTTCTTACCCAACCATGCTAGGGAATTTTCTTTCTACACTTCACTTCCTTCTAGAACTACTTCTGGAATGTTTATGGCTTGCCTTGCACATTCCTCTACCTTCTCCTTCTCAGGTGATTCCATTACCTGTTTGTCCTTCTATGGACGAAGATGTGGATGCAACTTCCAACACCTTTCAATCCAATGCCACTTATGTTGCAATGAGTGCAAAAGCTTTTGTGTGCTTTTGTTGGTACAAATGTCTTTAAACTTGGATGGGAATTTCCCTTCTTGGTCTCAATTCCAATTAACATATTCATCTTCTTGACTAATGCTTTCCTTTTGTGGCACTTAGCTACACAATGGTTAGGTGCCTGATAAAAAGTGCATGGAAAAACATTCCATGACATGTTATTCAAATCATCACGTTGTTTGTAATCATCAAAAGCCTTTGAATAATTAGGGTGCTTATACATCTTATGGTTGTCCTTTGGCTTATGAGCCTAGTGAGGAGAAATTGAATGGTGAGAAGAACTTGTCTTAGTCTCTTCTTCAACTTGACCATCTCTCTTTGGAGAAGTCTTGCATTTCATGCCCTCATTTTGCTTTAGAATCCAAGTTGGTACCAATTCCGATGCAAATCCCAACAATTTGCCTCCTCATGTCCTCTCTTATGAAAAAAATAATAAGATACCCAAGAACTATTGCTAGAAGACCATTCCTCTTTTTCAACATAGTCCAAACCTTGATATCGAGGTCTCTCCTTTGCCTCAATTGGATGGATAATGCCCTGATTGTTTACTCCAAGGCCTCCTCCCTTGTAACCCATCTTGGACAAGAGCATTGCTCCTTTGCCTTTGCTATGCTTCTCAAAGGCTTCAAAAGAGCTTAAATCAACATTTTCGTGTAAAGAAACTACATGTAAATGCTTACCATTTTCCTCATCTTTCGACTGAGGGACAAATATGCTCTTAAACTCTTTCCTAATTCTTGTGGTGCCTTCTTGGACTCTTGGTCTTTCTTCTTTCAGCTCCTTGAACTTTGGCACTAATATAACCTCAACCTCAACATCATGTGGACAAAAGGTGCAGACTTGGCCATCTTCCTTCTCTGAGGAAATTTCTGCACTAGCATCTTGTGGGTACTCATCCAACAACTCCTCCTTCTTCTCTTCCCTAGATGAAGTAGTGGAGAAAGCTTCAAGTAAACCTCTTTATGTCCCTGGTACATAGGATGTGTCCTCCATTTGACAAGAGCCATAGATTGCATTCTTGCCATGTCCGCAAGCTTGCTTAGTATTGGAGGGACTCTTTGCTACTTTGGTAGAACAACATTCATCAGTTGGTTCCTCCACAACATTTTGTGACATGAGGCACATCTTTTGCTTCTCTTCCTTAATAGCTTCAAGTAGTATTTTGAGATCCATGTTCTCTTGTTGGAGAAATGAAATAATGTCCTCTGAATCTTGGAGACTAATATGCTTAGAACTCATGCCCATTCTTACTAAATTTAAAACTGCAATTTGAGGTAGAATTGGTGGTGGAGATAGTGGCAAACTTTCTCTCCTGCCCAAACCTTCTCCTCTCTTGAGTTTCAAACTTGTAAGCTTCACATTCACTTGCAAATAGTTAAATCCTCCTTGAACAAATGAGACCAATAGCTCCAATACCAAACTTGATCTAAATGGGAAAGTTAGTGTTTGTTGTGCTAAATTCCAATTCAGAATAGTAAACAAAGTGCTTGAGGATTATGAGGTAAATTGCAAGTTAACCATGAGTTTTATGTCTTTATATGTAATTCATGAACTTAAAACACAAATTTAAAAAGAAGAAGAAGAAGAAGAAGAAGAAGAAGAAGAAGAAGAAGAAAAAAGAACATTGAACAACAACATAATGGTAATACACTCATTAATTGATAAAGAAATTCACCCCTCCTGGGCTACATCTCCTTGGTCCAACTTCCAATGGCTTGATCCAATCTCATTATGCTCAAAACACTTAAACATGAGTTACACCATAGATGTCTTAACTGCTGCATAAAACATATGAACGCTAGAAAACCCCTACAAGGTCCTCTTCATTCTCAAAAGCCTTCAAAAACTGATTCAACCACCTAGTTGATCCTAGCACCCATAGACTTAAACCTGCAAAAAGTGCCTTTAGAATTACTCGAATGTCTCTAAAACTTGTTCCATTGGCTTCAGAAGACCCAAAAATGCCTTCTAGCCTTTTCCTTCCCTTGAAAAGGCCAAAAACGGAAGAAGATATGAGCTTTTATCTCTTTTACCCAATTATGTAGTTAACCTCCCTACAATTTGGCCAAAAACCAACACGGGTGCCCCAAACGTGGAATTGCTCCTCCAAACCTAGCTCAATTCGTGCTCAATGGGCAAAATTATAGGACCGTTAGTTTTTCCAATAAGGCCCCAAATCTTCGCGCTCTTGGTCACATGCGCACCATAAGCCTAGGGGCTACCCCCCTTGAGATAAATTCATTGCCTAAAGGATGCTTCACTCAGGGTATTACAACAAAGGTCAATTCATGGATAGAAAATTAAGGAAAATATCTTCATTGGCTAGGCCGAAACATGCATTCCACCTCTCAAGCCTAGGCTAGATACACATCAAAATATGGCCACCGAAGATCTACACTAAGCCTAGGCTATATACACATCAAAATATGGCCACCAAGGGTTTGCACAACATAGAGGGAGACACCTTCACCACTCCCTATGGTTCTCTTAGTGGTACTCCCTCTTTCTACTGCTTCACATGCAAAAACATAATCAAAGGGGCCAAGTTCTTCTTGGTCTACCTGACTTAGGAGGAAGGCTTTCTCACTGGTTTCTACAATTATTTCAAATCAAACGTGGACTTTGTGTTCTAGTATCTAAACACAAGTTTTTAGGTTCACAGGGTTATATTTACTTGGTTCATAGGTTCAAAATGGTTTTGGGATCTACTTACATAGTTTTGGTCTCTCCATTATTTGTTAACAATACTCTTCACTCAACTTCCAAAAGCTAAAAATTGACGAACTTCCCCATGAGCACCTGCTTCATGCAGGGGGATCCAAGGTTGCCATGCAAATTTAACCTAGCTATCGTGAGGTATGCAACCTAGGCTTAGGAATATCTCATACCTCTTTCCCCATTTTTCATAACTATCCGGGGTAGTTGGTAGCTCAGCCAACACATTAGGGGGGTTAGAACATTAAATTCATGAACACTGGAAAACTTCCCAATCTCCCTCATACACTTCCTTAAAAAGATACTCTTCCAAAGATTGTAATATATATAGTGTTAGTTCTTCTCCTTTAGTTTCAATAGTTTTTGTAATAAAGTACACAAATATTTACATCAAACAATTTGGCAAGGTAGCTATGTTGGCTCTTTGTCATTATCATCCTTTAATTACATAACAAAACTTGGGGATTATAAAAATGGATATTACAAGATGGAATATTATATTTGGTGTACAATGATGTGCATGGATCTATGCCAGTTCCATCACTAGATAAATCTATGTATTATATCTCATTTATAAATGACTTCTCGAAGAATACTTAGATTTGTTTCCTTAGGAAGAAATATAAATTTGTTCACAAATTTAAAGAGTTTAAGGCTCTTGTGGAAAATTAGACAAAGAAGAAAATTAAGGTGTTGAGGATATATAATGGTGGAGAATTCTATAAGAATGAATTTGGAGAATTTTGTAAGAGGCGCAGTGTAGCAAGGCAGAAGACTTCTCCATACACACCTAAAAAAATGGAGTTATAGGAAGGATAAATATGTTGTTGATGGAAAAAGAAAGGAACATGCTCAACGGTGTAAATATATACTACATGTTACCTGGTAAATTTATCACCCTCATTAGAGTTGTAAGACAAGATTCCACATGTGGTATGGTCTAGTAAGAAACCATCTCTTAAACATCTCAAGGTATTTAAATGTGATGGTAATGTAGATGTTCCAAATGGGAATATGAGTAAGATGGATAATAATGTTGAAAAGTGTATCTTTATTGGATATAAACATGGCATTATGACCCCAAGGGGGGGCCTATATAGGGTTAAACATATACTGCATTTAGATCAAATGTACATATAGTATGTAAGTGCATAGGTAATAGGGTTGACTTAGTGATGAAGGGGCCACATGTAAAAGGTGTGAATAAGTATATATAGAGATCATGTAGTCATTATTGAGGACATGTGCTTTGGATTTATGAATGTATTTGGGTATTTAGATGAGCTTCTCTTGTTATGTTCTATATTGGAGTTGTGCTCGACACTCACATTGGTGTACATAATTTTGGTTTTTTTATGTATTTATATCATAACATTTGATAGAAGATTAGAGGTCATTATTGAGGACATGTGATTTGGATGTATGGATGTATTTGGGTATTTCAAAGAGTTTCTCCCATTACTATCTATATTGGAGTTGTGCTCCATGCTTGCATTGGTATACAAGGTGTGTATTTTTAGTTTTTTTTATGTCTTTGGATCATAACAGATGGTATATAACATTATAATATTTGGAATCCATAAACTAAGAAGATTGTGTATAGATGAGATGTGATATTTATAGAAATGAAAGATGTTGCCAAACAAGAATTCCTACCAAGGGAGAAAGAATTAGGAAAAATTGAGTTTGAATTAAAGGATGTTAAACTTGACTCTACAGAAAAACATGAATAATAAGTAAAAGAACCTTATACTTTGGTATTGAGGAGATCAATTTGGTAAAGAAGGAAGCCAAATCAATATACTCCACCTGATTTCCATTATAGTTTTTCTTTTCTCATTACTAATGATGATTCTATAAGTGTAAGGAAGGTAGTGGTTTTAGAAGATGTAAAGCTCTAGAAAAATGCCATGATTGAAGAAATGGTATCCTTAGAGAAGAATGTGAATAGGGGTAAAACTTTTCCTTATTTTTCGAAGTTTTCATTTTTAGGTATCCATCAACGTTTTCATAATTAGAAATCATTTTTCTCTAATTTCTTTAGATATAATAGTATTACACACATTTTGTACTATTTTTTCATAAAATTTTCTATTAGTATTAGTTCTCCTAACACATATTAACCATAAAAACCTAATTCCAAAAAGTGTTTCCCATTTTCACCTATTTGGGATCTTGTTGAGTTGTTGATTGGAAGCTAATGGGTATTTAAGAAGATGTTGAATATAAAAGGTAAAGTGGAGAAATACAAAGTTCAATTAGTAGCAAAAAATTAATGCTAAGTAGAGAGAATCGACTTTGATGGACGTGGAGACAATATTCCTACATGGAGACCTAGAAGAAAAAATATACATGAAATATCCATAAAGATTTGTAGTGAAGGGAAAAAATGGCTAACATTCAGGCTGAAAAAGGGCTAACGTTTAGGCTGAAAAAAGTCCCTATATGGGTTAGAGCAATCACACTAATAATGTGGTATAAAAAAATTGATGCACATATATTGGGACTTGGCTTCACAAGGAGCAAAACATATTATTGTTTGTATTTCAAATTAGTTGGTGATCATCTCATTATTTGGTCTTATATGTGGATGATATGTTGCATATTAGAAATGGCAAGGAAATCATTTAGGATTTGAAAAATTAGTTTTCATCTAAATTTGACATGAAAGATTTTAGCGTTGCAAATTTCATTTTAGGCATGGAAATTAAAAGAGACTAGGTAAACAAGAAACTTTGATTAAAGCAAAGGAAATATACGTAAAGATAACATTGAAGAAATGTGATATGCAAGAATGTAAACTAATAAAAATCCTTGTTCTTGGATCTAAGGCTTATGTGATTAAAATTATGGAAAGAAATATCTTTAAAATTCATCACTAGAAGAGAATAAACACGAAAAAGAAGAAAACTTGAACCAAATACAAGAACCTTAACTAGCATTCGCAACCAATGTTGCAAAGTAAACGCCGTAAGGCATAACTATGTGTCTTAAGGCATAAATATGGGTCTTAATGGGATATCTTTTTTATGAATCATTGATTGCTCATAGATTTTGGGGGTCATAGGATGCGGAGGGATGAGCTACTTCTGAGTAAGAGGATTGAGAATGAGAAGAGAAATCACATTTTTTATATGCCGTAGCACTTATTGCACCCAAATTTAGGAGTTAAAAAACCTCATATCCTTGAAAAAGTTCTACTTCAAAATAGGATGCATTGTCTGTGATTATGCCTATGGTGGTCATATAAAAAACAACAAAGAAAAGCCTCAAAGATTACATAATGGCTTTAGATCCCAAATGGACTTGACAATCTTCATATAATGGATTTGGTGTATTTTGCATGCCACAATACTTAGGATTGAAGCATAGACCTGTTTGACTATACACATGGTGAGACTCATTTACAATCTATATCAGAGGAATCATACCCAAGGCCTTTCCAAATTCAATTACTATTTATAATGTTGTGCCATTAATATTGCCAATAAGTGTTGGAAAAAATTATGGTGTCACATGAAAAATTATGCATCTCAAACATAGCATTTAAAGTGCAACAAAACTTGTTTTTAATTTGATTGAAGTTCCATTTGCATCATGCAATCAAATTGTTATCTATAAAACCCTATCCCTGTCGTTAATACAAAATCACATCATGATGTGATTTACATTGTATATATGCTTTTTTAACCTTTAATTACTTTATCTAATTTCTCTTTTTAAAGTTGATGTCAAATTATATTATGTTATGTGGACATGAAATATTATATTTTATTTGCAACCCATAGTGAGTGAATTCTTTGTAATATCAAGAACAAATCTACTTATCATACTAAGATTGAGATTATTGATGTTTTATAAAAAAATTAATTTATTAAAAATAACTCAACATGCATATTCATTTTTCATTTTCATTTTATATTATACCAAATATTGCTTTTTAAAATTTTAAATTTTAAATTTGATAATAAATGTTTATTAGCTTCTATCAACCCATATGTTAAACTATTCCAAAATAAATAAACCTAATTAACTGAAGTACTACAAAAAGTTTAGGGTTTAAAAAATTTGCATTCCTTGAAATAGAATTTTGTGAAGTAAAAGGAACTACTTGCGCTTAGTTACTTCTTGATGACTTAAAAAAGAATACAACTGTTCGTTTAAATATTAATCCTCATAATAAGGTCACATGGCAATAAAAACCATACTTATAAAGAATGAAAACCATACTTATAAAGAATGACAGACATCTTGATGACTTAAAAAAGAATGCAATTGTTTGTTTAAATAATTAATCCTCATAATAGGGCCACATGGCAATAAAATGTTGGAAGATATTAATTCCAACTACTCTCTATTAATGCAGTAGCTAGATTAATCTAGAGGAATACAACGAATGTTTAAAGTACAGGTTCGGCGGGTCATCAACTATAGTTGGCGTTGAGCGGCTACAGTCAGCGGATTTAGGTAGATAATAAATAACCGTAGGTGAATCGTTGTAATGAGTTTTGTATAAATGTATGTGCCTTGTAATGTAATAAACAAGCTCATTTTATGAGTCTTCCAGTTTCTAAGTTGGTATCAGAGCTGAGGGTTTCGGCAGAGTGGAGAGCTCAGGAGTGTGGGCTATTTTGAGTTGTGAGAGGTCACCATGTGGCTCTATGTGCACGGTCCAGAAGATAGACTGGAGGCGAGTTGTGAACTTCGAGCACTCCCTGGTTGAGTGTGATCGTTATGGAGTGACTCTTCGTTTTTATGGTGAATCGGTGAGGTGTGGTGTTGGTGATAGTCTCACTTTGAGGCCGAGTAGCAGTGTGAGCAGTGAACGTGGAGCTGCGCTAAAAATAACATTGTTCAAAAGCATGGTAGAGGTGTGAGCAGATAAGTGGGTTGCAATATGTGAAGCAGTGTTAAAATTTTGGTGAGCTTTTAAAGCACCGAGGAAGAGCGCCGAGAGAGAGATGATTGTGGAGTTTTGGTGAGGTTGCGTGACTTGTAGAAGTTCAAACAAGTTTTGTTAATGTGTGCACATCGAGGAGGAGATTTGTGTCTTCGTCAACTACTCCCTGTTGGTGGTGCCCGGTGTTTGGAAGGTGTTGGGCGATGTGTTCCAAGCCAAGAAGGAGTGAAAGAAGCGTTGATGTGTGAAAGTGATCAAATATTGATTCTGTATCTATTGTTGAAGGCTCACTGCCGCCATTGCTGCCTGCTGTAACATAAGGGCGAGATGCGAAAATCGCCAGATTCGCTTAAACAACTGTGAAGTTGTTCCTGCTATATGTTATTTTGCAGAATCCCATCCTGCTGTTAGAGTGAGCACTGTTGCCCCATTTTAGAGCAAGTAAAAAAGTCTTTGTGCCTACGTTCAGTTTAAAGCGGTTGAGTTTGAAGTTCTGTGTGTAGTGTTTAGTCTTTGAGTCTCCGCTCTCTCTGATATGGGATCTGCTGCGTGTGGAATCACAAAGTGTATTTTGAAATCTTGCCTTGCATGTTGTATTGTGCCTTCTGATATGTTGTTGGTGTGGCCTATTGTGTGGACTTAGTTGGTGCTGATTGTGGAGTAAAAGCTTGTGACTTGGCATAGCCTAGTAGTTGAATTTTCTCTAATGGCAATAGTTGCAGAAGAATATGAAATGCTTCAACCAACAGTAGATTTGAATCAGCAAGAAGAATTTGAAGACACTGATGCAATATTGAAGCGATTAATGCCAGTTTTGCCAATTTTCTCAGGTAAAAATTTTAAGCTTTTGGCAATTAAAATGGAAGGATTGCTTGGTTCAGTAGATTTATGGAAATTTGTCCAAGAAGCTTCTATGAATTTGGATGATAAGTGTAGAAATGCAATAGCATTGTTTCTCACCATATCAGCTTTAGATGAAAATATTTTGTCAAATATTTTGTATGAATTTGGTGAAATATGTGATGCAAAAATATTTTGGGATATTCTTGAAATGAAATACAGTATGGAGGGTAGTGAGAAAGCTGAAATTGATGAAGGTGTTGTTGCTAAAAGTGATTGTGTTGAAAGCATCATAGCTGCGATTAAGGGTGAAAGTATGTCCTTAACTAACAATAAAGTATGTGATATTAAGGAAATTCCCTGTGATGCAGAAACATATGAAGTCAAATTTGATGACAATTATGTATCCCATGATGATTGGTTCAATATGATGCATGAAAAGCATCTAAGTTGTTATTTGGTGAGAAGAGTTGCCCACCTCCATACACAAATCAAATGTAGGACAACATGTTTACAACAACAGAATTGACGAAAGAGGTTGAAGACATGAATCAACCAACAAAGAAAAATGAAAGAAGCAAAGCTCTTTCCAAAGAGCACGATGACAAAAATCAATATGGTTTTGAATCTAACGTTGTTTTTGAGTGTGCAGATATTGACAATCAGGAAGAAGCAACAAAACATGAATTAGATTACCTTGTTCGGGATCTTGCATTACATCCCAATCCGGAAAAGGTTGCTGATAAGGGGCAGAGGAATTCTTTTAGGAAAGCCAGAAAGGTGAAGCTGAAACTACATCAGCAAAGAAAAAAGAACAAGCATGGAGCCTTTAATAAGAAGGCAAAAATGAAATGTTTTGTTGTAAGCCTAGCTGAGACATAGACCAACCGGCATATCAATTAAGAGTATGTTTGTTATATAGTTGGAATTAAGGGGGAGTGTTGGAAGGTATTAATTCCAACTACTCTCTATTAATGCAGTAGCTAGATTAATCTAGAGGAATACAACGAATGTTTAAAGTACAGGTTCTAGAATTCGGCGGGTCATCAACTATAGTCGGCGTAGAGCGGCTACAGTCGGCGGATTTAGGAAGATAATAAATAACCGTATGGGAATCGCTGTAATGAGTTTTGTATAAATGTATGTGCCTTGTAATGTAATAAACAAGCTCATTTTATGAGTCTTCCAGTTTCTAAGTTAAAAACCATACTTATAAAGAATGAGAAGCATCGACTGCCAAATAATTCGCCAAAGTGAGCCTTCCTAAAACTTTTTTTCAAGGCGTCCGCTGCCAAATAATCTGCCAAAATGAGACTTCCTAAAACTTTGTTTTTTAAGTAATTAAATTTTTTCAAGTAATTAAATAAGAATACAACTGTTTGTTTAAATAATTAATCCTCATAATAGGGCCACATGGCAATAAAAACCATACTTATAAAGAATGACAGGCATCGGCTCCAAATAATCCGTAAAAATGAGC
Source organism: Pinus taeda (assembly GCA_000404065.3). Classification (NCBI taxonomy): domain Eukaryota; kingdom Viridiplantae; phylum Streptophyta; class Pinopsida; order Pinales; family Pinaceae; genus Pinus; species Pinus taeda. The sequence continues at coordinate 52,502 of APFE031550044.1, forward strand.
CTTCCTAAAACTTTGTTTCAAGGCATCGGCTGTCAAATAATCCGCTAAAATGAGCCTTCCTAAAACTTTTTTTCAAGTAATTAAATATTGTCCAATGATCTAAAATAAATATCCAGCAACAAATATATTTTCTATAAATAAAACAAAATACTGGAAAACAACCATCACAAAGAAAAAAAAAAAGAATTGCCCCGTTGATGCCGAAAAATATTCTATTTCAATTTATTATGAAATACCCTGTTGGTGAAGCCATTAAAAATACCTTTTGCAATACCCTAAACTAAAGTTGACCTTGCAAGGCTACAGAAATAAAATACTGTTTACATTATAAAATATTGTTTATATTAGTGATAAAATTATATTTTTACCAGATAAAACTGGTAAGAAAAATATATACAAGTCGAATTTCAATTTTAGTGCAACAATAACAAGTAAAGTAGAGGAGACGACTTCTCCTCCATTTAGCTAAAGTAATGAGAATCTCTGAACCATGTTCCTGGGGATCAATCTCAACAACGAAATCATATTTGAATGGACAAAAATACATATTCAACGAATTTGGACCACTAAAAAAATATGTGTCTCAATCTGTCGATAAAACTGGTTCAAAAATTCTCGCTCTCAATCAGCTAATTAATAAACGAGTCAATGAAAATTATCCACCTCAATAGCTAAATGAATGAAACTAACCATTAAAAAAATCTCTATCTCAATGACGTAATCAGATCCGACAGACCTGATTTTTTTTTATTATCCATCAACTCCAGAAATGACATGTGCGTTAGCTAATATATTAAATTATGATCAAGATTTTCCTGTTAGATGTTTGCATTCATAGAATTGGCACAGTAAATGGCTACGGCAGAAGATCCCGAATCCAGTGATGGTACCGCGCCAATAGTACAATTGGAGGATAGCATTTACGCAAATGAGAGAAAATTCAATCAAATCTGTTTGTTTTGGCAATGCCTCCCTTTATTGCAAGCAAATTCGTTAAAATCTAATTATTTTGGCGAGGTCTTCCCCTTATTGCAAGCAATGTCAATCAATCCGATTAATTTGGCAAGGGTTTTCCATTCAGAAAATATTTGAACAATGTTAACGCCTTGGACAGTTGAAATTCCGGAACTTCATGCACTGCTCCTCTTAATGGTGGCAAATGTCAAACCCTTGTAAATCACAGTGTATCCGCCGACCTGTACCATTAATGGGAAAACAGATCAAATCAATATTTTATCGGTAAAACTAATGTGGCTTATTTGATTCTTTTACCTCGTCGCCATTAACCCACGGGTATCATGGATACAATTATAAAATTATTATATAAATTAAAAAATAAAAATGAAAACTATATACATTAATTAAATAATAAAATATATAAATTAGATATATACATTAATTAAATAGTAAAATATTAAATTAGATGCAAATTACATTGTACACATTATTAACAAATAATAAATTATATAAATGGGATACAAATTATCATTCTACAAATTATTAACCAATAATGCATGTAATTATGTAACTATGATATCAATAAATTGGCAATTGTAATTAAAATTCTCTTATTATCATAACTGAAAACAAAATTGTTTGGCAATTGTATCTATCACTGAAAACAAAATTGTTTTATTTCATACCTGAAAACAATTATCCGCAACCCACTTGCAATTAGTTGACGATAAATTGGTAAGACCGTTGAAACAGAATCCGCCCAAGGCAGAACATCACTGGTACGTAGTCACATGAAATTATGTTTCAGCAGTAAAGTGATAAATTCCAGACGATTCAAAAATTAAATTTGCCACAGTAATTGATATCATTAACTAGGTTTAAGTCTAAAGACTGGTACCTGCACGAGGTCCAGCTATAAGGTATGTTTGTCACATTTGCATGTATGGCTTTCTGAACATCCGGGCTATTAAGATACGCGTAAATGTAGTGATACCTGCAAGTATCATATCCTGGAATTTCTGCTTCTTCTTGCTATTTACACATCAACCATAAGGAAAGCATACGGACAAAAACCCAGTTAAAAAGTTTAGATTTCGCGGCATCGCTTAAATGCGTATTTTTTCTAGAAACCAAACAATTCGCAAGTTCCTCCTTCGTTTATCGCCAATTTTCGTATAAGTGGTCTGAAAGAAAATAATAGGGGTGCGGAGTTGTCTACGTTGAAGTGGTTTCTTTTAAAATTGTCAAAACTTTCTCGACTCCTTTCATGGTTTCTTTGTGAGGTTTAGATTTCTTAACATTCGCATTGTATTAAGAATTAACATTACCACCATTAGACAAGAGCTCTGAAATCTACGGTCCTCGAAGTCAAGTCATCAATAACTGAACCAAAGTGATGCATTTCCTATCCGTCCTGCGTGACTACACAATCAAAGAGACGTGGAGAGCATC
>APFE031550044.1:56246-67807 GCA_000404065.3 Pinus taeda
GGTGCTAGTGTTTTTTTTTGTGTTTATTTTACTCAATATCTACTACAATTTACATAAATTTAATCAACTAATTTCAATATTTTTTTCGGTAGAAAAAAGGAAATGATTTATTGAGTGTATAAAGAAAAAGTTAAATATTAAACGTAAAGATCATGAAAGACGAAAATAATCATCGAATGAATGATTGAACGGTGTGTGAAAGAGATGATTTGATTTTATTTGGAATAATTATAATTAGTTATGGAATTGTATTTCAAAATTATTTATCAAATAAATAGTCAATTACATTAAAATAATTAGAAAGTATACTTGAAATTTAAAATTTAAGTTGGCATTGAAGCAGCTATGATAGACGCACTTGACTTTGGTTAGGTAGAAAAGCTCGGGGAGCATAGATATAATGACAGCCTGTAGAACTTTATTGTATTGTTCAGTAATTATTCCAACATACACTAGGCATTGTCAGATACAATATTAATACTAACGGAAGGTATAATATATGTTACTATGTAATCCATTGTAGAAATATTATAAGAAACCCTACAACATATATTACTAGCCAATCGAGCGTAGATATTATAAGATTGCATGACGTATACTTTTGACATTTCATGCATGAGCGAAACGTGGCGCAGGACAACCATGACAAATACCTGCCCTCCAGACTCGATGTGAAGGTCCCCCCTCATCTCTCTCATTTGCAAATCGAACCAGGCATCGTTGTGTAGCAGTCCGACACGCTCTCTCACAAAGCCGCTCCAGTCTATGAATGAAATTTGTTTTGAAAAGTTTTCAGGAGAAACATCTTCGTATCACAGAGATCAAGCTAGTAAGCATCTAAGCAAACAGCACCCGTAGCAGAACTATATCTATATCTAGTGGGAGAGGAGCAAGCACCGGGGACAAGGATGGCAGCAATAGCATAGGGAGCAAGGACAGTAGTTGGTTCAGCAGTCGGTACAACACCAAAAGCATCAGTAGATTCAGAAGTCAGTTCATATCCACCAGCAGCATCTCTAGTAGCATAAGAACCAGTTTTCAACATATCAAACCAAATTTCTTCCATGCCTGCAATTCCTGCGGTCGCAAGAGCACTTCTCCTGAGGTTTCAAGTTGTTTTTCAATAATATTTAGGGTTTTGAGGGAAACTCTTCGGTTCTGAGAGTGATACTCCCGAATTTCTTATAATCTGTAGAGGGATATAAATTGTTAAGGTTTTACGTTGCCAATGTTTGGTTATACTCTAACAGTAACCCTTCTGTGACTGGTTGTTTTCTGGAACAATAACTTGTTTATTTAATAAAAGAATTTTTCTAATCGTTGCTAGAGTTCTTTGTTTACTTTATTTAGAACCCGACTAAATATTGATACTACTCTTCCTTTGGGGTTTCGTCATATAATTCCATTAATTTTGGTGCAGGTTTTGGGAGTTTGTTACTTGAACCATTTCCTTATTTAGGGTTTCTTAGTTCTCTGGATTCTCATGATAAATACCCCATTTGCTCAAATTTCTTCCCTTAAAGTTTTGTTGGAGTTAATATGTAATATTGAGCCATGAGATCCCGTAGAATTTGATTACGCAACCTTGAAGGGCTTGCGCGATCGCTGGAAGGTAAGTTTCATTCGTTAATCCTGATAATTCACTAGACCAACAGGTTAAACATCAAATGCTCTGCGTCTTCTTTCTCAATTTTATTTTTATTTTTTTGAATTCAAAGTTGATTGGCTTTTACACATCACCGTTTCTTTGATTTGAATGGATTCATTCTGCACCCAAACAAAAACAAGAGAGATTCGCATCCAGCTAACTATTTGTGAGACAGAGTAGACAGTGTTTAATCTTTTCGTTTTGATTCTAGCAATTCCAGGAACAGGGTATTGTTCTCAGGGGAGAACAAAAAGCATGGGGCGAGATAGTCTGGGGAAACAAGCAGAGCTGTGCTATTCAAATTAATGCTCAACACGCCACTGCTACTCGGAGGGGCACTGCTAACTATTCTAGTTATCCACTCAATAACGGCTCATATGGATCGCCGACTTACAGGTATGACTACTTGTGGGTAAATTATATCATCTACGTCTTTTAAAAGAGATAAATTTAAGGAGGTTTTCCTACGTTGGTATATAGTATTTATGTTAAATTTGTGCATATGAATTAGTAGAAGTAGCCGCTTTCAGGTGCTGCGTAAATTTCAGGTATGAAAAATACATCAACGTATATACTAACAGTAATAACACATGTAAAAGGATCACATTTTTTGCAGCGGCACTGAAGGCCTCCTTGTGCCTTATGTCAGGATTCTTGGCTTTGATTCTTTGAATTTCCTCTCTGCACATGAGCACCATGCATTAGGGCTGAATTCACTAATTGGAAATTGGAAAGAGGTTAGAAAATGATTTCCACTGTATCCTAATGTAAACATTACTGTTCTTACTCTATCCTAACATAAACATTATTGTTCTTACTGTAACATTACTGTTCTTACTCTATCCTAATGTAAACATTACTGACTGTTCTTACTATTCGTTGCCATCACATTACTGTTCTTACTGTTCGTTGCCAGCATATGGATTCGCTGCATTCCTCTAACTGTTGAAGAGGCCGAAGACGATGCTGAATCTCTGGAATATACGCGAGTGGAGTGTGAACAAGGATCTCTAGAATATATGGCAGTGGAGTCTGAACAAGGCGGTGCCTAAAATAACTCTTGGCAGACACGTACACCACTTCATGCACAACAGCTGCCAACAGCTGCCAACCTTCAAACAAAATACGCCATACGCCATAAGTTCGCCATACATTTTCTTAACATTAAATGTTTGGAGATTAATGCTAAGGTGAACATAGCATTACTTCATCAAGCGTTCAAATTTCTCTAATTACTTGTACTTCTGCCCATTGTTTCCTAACTTTTGAGCCTCCATACCTCGTTTTGAGGCCAAATAAGATGAAAATGCTTTTGATTGGTTAAAAGCAAAGGAAAATATAAAATATTGTATCGGTTCATGTGACATCCGAAGAAACTTTGTTTTAAGTTCAAATAAGTTTATTGATTATCGGGTCAAACTAATGCTATCGACCCAAATCGATTACTATAGCCCCTGCCAGCCCAGAGGGCAGGGACTAATAAAGTACCAATTTTCCCAAGATGGGACAATAAAAACAACAACAATTTTAATATCTATGTGGCCCTCAAAAAATCAACTTTTGTCAGCTTAAAATAAGCTTGCTACTTGGTTATTATATTTTAATCCTTTCAACGAAAAAATAGCCATTAAAACTAGTAAGAAAAATATATACAAGTCGAATTTCAATTTTAGTGCAACAATAACAAGTAAAGTAGAGGAGATGACTTCTCCTCCATTTAGCTAAAGTAATGAGAATCTCCGAACCATGTTCCTAGGGATCAATCTCAACAACAAAATCATATTCGAATGGACAAAAATACATATTCAACGAATTTGGACCACAAAAAAAAATTCGTGTCTCAATCTGTCGATAAAACTGGTTAAAAAATTCTCGCTCTCAATCAGCTAAATAATAAACGAGTCAATGAAAATTATCCACTTCAATAGCTAAATGAATGAAACTAACCATTAAAAGAAATCTCTATCTCAATGACGTAATCAGATCCGGCAGACCTGAATTTTTTTTATTATCCATCAACTCCGAAATGACATGTGCGTTAGCTAATATATTAAATTATGATCAAGATTTTCCTGTTAGATGTTTGCATTCATAGAATTCGCACAGTAAATGGCTACAACAGAAGATCCCGAATCCAGTGATGGTACCGCGCCAATAGTACAATTGGAGGATAGCATTTACGCAAATGAGAGAAAATTCGATCAAATCTGTTTGTTTTGGCAATGCCTCCCTTTATTGCAAGAAAATTTGTTAAAATCTAATTATTTTGGCGAGGTCTTCCCCTTATTGCAAGCAATGTCAATCAATCTGATTAATTTGGCAAGGGTTTTCAATTCAGAAAATATTTGAACAACGTTAACGCCCTGGACGGTTGAAATTCCAGAACTTCATGCACTGTGCCTCTTAATGGTGGCAAATGTCAAACCCTTGTAAATCACAATGTATCCGCCGACCTGTACCATTAATGGGAATACAGATCAAATCAATATTTTATCGGTAAAACTAATGTGGCTTATTTGATTCTTTTACCTCGTCGCCATTAACCCACGGGTATCATGGATACAATTATAAAATTATTATATAAATTAAAAAATAAAAATGAAAACTATATACATTAATTAAATAATAAAATATATAAATAGTAATAATAACATTAATTAAATAGTAAAATATATAAATTAGATGCCAAATTATCATTGTACACAATTATTAACAAATAATAAATTATATAAATGGGATACAAATTATCATTCTACAAATTATTAACCAATAATGCATGTAATTATGTAACTATGATATCAATAAATTGGCAATTGTAATTAAAATTCTCTTATTATCATAACTGAAAACAAAATTGTTTGGCAATTGTATCTGTCACTGAAAACAAAATTGTTTTATTTCATACCTGAAAACAATTATCCGCAACCCACTTGCAATTAGTTGACGATAAATTGGTAAGACCGTTGAAACAGAATCCGCTCAAGGCAGAACATCACTGGTACGTAGTCACATGAAATTATGTTTCAGCAGTAAAGTGATAAATTCGAGACGATTCGAAAATTAAATTTGCCACAGTAATTGATATCATTAACTAGGTTTAAGTCTAAAGACTGGTACCTGCACGAGGTCCAGCTATAAGGTATGTTTGTCACATTTGCATGTATGGCTTTCTAAACATCCTGGCTATTAAGATACGCGTAAATGTAGTGATACCTACAAGGATCATATCCTGGAATTTCTGCTTCTTGCTATTTACACATCAACCATAAGGAAAGCATACGAACAAAAACCCAGTTAAAATGTTTAGATTTCGCGGCATCGCTTAAACGCGTATTTTTTCTAGAAACCAAACAATTCGCAAGTTACTCGTTCGTTTATCGCCAGTTTTCGTATAAGTGGTCTGACAGAAAATAATAGGGGTGCGGAGTTGTCTACGTTGACGTGGTTTCTTTTAAAATTGTCAAAACTTTCTCGACTCCTTTCATGGTTTCTTTGTGTGGTTTAGATTTCTTAACATTCGCATTGTATTAAGAATTAACATTACCACCATTAGACAAGAGCTCTGAAATCTACGGTCCTCGAAGTCAAGTCGTCAATAACTGAACCAAAGTGATGCATCTCCTATCCGTCCTACGTGACTACACAATCAGAGAGACGTGGAGAGCATCTGTCCTATGTGACTACACAATCAAAGAGACATGGAGAGCATCAAGATTGTGGGAGAGCAACCGATTAGCTATCCAAAGCGAAACGCACGGCAAATAAACACGTTTGAATCCCCAAGGAAAGTAGTTTGTATGCAACCGTCATGGCATTCAAATCAACAGATCATCTTAATTCAATCGTTTAACAAAATATCTAACGGTACAAATTATGACACAAAGGCATTTAGGATAGTTGATTTCAGAGGTAATGCCTTAGGGCGTAATTACGGCGTAATTATTAATTTTCTTTTTATCTATTAATTTTTTTATTATATATTTTCTATATATCTAAATAATTATAGCGATAATCGAAGGTTAATTTTCAGTTTTTGCCCAAACAAAACTGTCCAAATTCTAAGTTGGTTAATAATGTGATGGAATCTCCAAAATAAGTAAATACTGCCATAAGCCGTCGGTGTACGGTTCGGCATTCTAAAGTAGAAATTTATTTAGAAACCAATCATAAATATCTTCGGAAGAAAAAAACTGGGAGTTTTATTTAAAAACTAATCATAAATAACTTGGGAAAACCAACCGAATCCAAGTGGACAGATATGCCCAGGACCCATGATAAGGACAGATGGTGTGAAAGGAATACTAACAAACTTCGATGGACCGTCCCCACTTCGAAAGAGCACATCTTTTTTTTCTTTTCTAGTTCCTCACTAATCATCCGTGCCAATTTTCTAGGTTGCTAACATAAAGCAAGAGTGGCTGCGGGGCAGCTAGTCCCTGCCCTGTCAATACTCTTGCAGCTTTGAGCTTGATCTATAGTCGAAGAGCAGTTATTTCTAGCAAGCCATCCAGACAGCAAGCTAGCCAGCCATTGTTTCATGTACCAGCGAACCAGAAAAAGCCATTGTTTTGCTTTGTTTCTGATTGCTTGCATGGTTATCTAAATTGCGGAAGGCTCGACAAGCCATTCGGTGATTACTAAGAATAGTTCAGCAGCAAGTCAGGGCCATTCGGTGAAAACTTGACAGCGCAGCTAAAAGGGATTACTAAGAATAGTTCAGCAGCAAGCTAGGGAAGCCACGCCTGAGAGTTGCAGGTAGAGCCCCATAACGTTTTGTTCCCCAGAAAGCCAAAATGACACTATACAAGTAGATCTATAGAAAACTATTTGTGTTTATGTGGGATATACAGAGAAAGTGCGAGTAGATGAGATTGTCCTGGAGTATAGGAGAAGGTGTTGTGTTTCTGGCGCAGATGAGATGACACTGTCCTCGTACATCCTGGTCATTCATTGAGCTTGAGGTGAGCCTGAAGCCCCCTGTTCCTATATAGCTATTATTTTTTAAAATAATCTTTATATCCTTACTGCTGCTAGTATATTTCCTATGTGTCTGCATTCCATTATTATTTTTTAGAACAATCTTTATATCCTTACAGCTGCTAGTATATTTCCTATTTGTCTGCATTCCATTAGTAAATATTCTGTGTACTTGTAATAACGAAATTGTTAGTTTCGCTGGTTTGATATCGTTACATTTAGTTATTGTTAAAGTGGTAGTCGTGAAATTCAAATTCCGTTTTAGCAGTACTTTACATTCATTAAAATTTGGATCTGTATGTAATTGGCGATACTAGTGATTAAAAGTAATTTTAGGGGCAGATTGAGAGCATTTGTTTTTCTTTGTAAAAGTATTACGTTTAAATGTTGAGAACTACATTCAATATCGTATGTTATCAACTTTGTGAAAGGTAGATTTGATATGATGCACTGTGTTTGGTCAATTTTCACTGAACATTGTGCAAGGTGAAACATGGCAACTGTTAGGAGTGTCTACAATGTGCTTCATAGAGTTAAGCAACTTTTTATCTTACAGTTACTTTTGGGGAACTTGGCCATATATTTAGATTGTATTAGAGGAGTGCATTAGAGTGAGGTTGGTGCTAGTGTTTTTTTTTGTGTTTATTTTACTCAATATCTACTACAATTTACATAAATTTAATCAACTAATTTCAATATTTTTTTCGGTAGAAAAAAGGAAATGATTTATTGAGTGTATAAAGAAAAAGTTAAATATTAAACGTAAAGATCATGAAAGACGAAAATAATCATCGAATGAATGATTGAACGGTGTGTGAAAGAGATGATTTGATTTTATTTGGAATAATTATAATTAGTTATGGAATTGTATTTCAAAATTATTTATCAAATAAATAGTCAATTACATTAAAATAATTAAAAAGTATACTTGAAATTTAAAATTTAAGTTGGCATTGAAGCAGCTATGATAGACGCACTTGACTTTGGTTAGGTAGAAAAGCTCGGGGAGCATAGATATAATGACAGCCTGTAGAACTTTATTGTATTGTTCAGTAATTATTGCAACATACACTAGGCGTTGTCAGATACAATATTAATATCTAACGGAAGGTATAATATATGTTACTATGTAATCCAGCGTAGAAATATTACAAGAAACCCTGCAACATATATTACTAGCCAATCAAGTGTAGAAATATTATAAGATTGCATGACGTATACTTTTGACATTTCATGCATGAGTGAAACGTGGCGCAGGACAACCATGACAAATACCTGCCCTCCAGACCCGACGTGATGGTCCCCCCTCATCTCTCTCATTTGCAAATCGAACCAGGCATCGCTGTGTAGCAGTCCGACACGCTCTCTCACAAAGCCGCTCCAGTGTGTGAGTGAAATTTGTTTTGAAAAGTTTTCAGGAGAAACATCTTCGTATCACAGAGATCAAGCTAGTAAGCATCTAAGCAAACAGCACCCGTAGCAGAACTATATCTATATCTAGTGGGAGAGGAGAAAGCACCGGGGACAAGGATGGCAACAATAGCATAGGGAGCAAGGACAGTAGTTGGTTCGGCAGTTGGTACAGCACCAAAAGCATCAGTAGATTCAGAAGTCAGTTCATATCCACCAGCAGCATCTCCAGTAGCATAAGAACCAGTTTTCGGCATATCAAGCCAAATTGCTTCCATGCCTGCAATTCCTGTGGTCGCAAGAGCACTTCTCCTGAGGTTTCAAGTTGTTTTTCAATAATATTTAGGGTTTTGAGGGAAACTCTTCGGTTCTGAGAGTGATACTCCCAAATTTCTTATAATCTGTAGAGGGATATAAATTGTTAAGGTTGTGCGTTGCCAATGTTTGGTTATACTCTAACAGTAACCCTTCTGTGACTGGTTGTTTTCTGGAACAATAACTTGTTTATTTAATAAAAGAATTTTTCTAATCGTTGCCAGAGTTCTTTGTTTACTGTATTTAGAACCCGACTAAATATTGATACTACTCTTCCTTTGGGGTTTCGTCATATAATTCCATTAATTGTGGTGCAGGTTTTGGGAGTTTGTTACTTGAACCATTTCCTTATTTAGGGTTTCTTAGTTCTCTGGATTCTCATGATAAATACCCCATTTGCTCAGATTTCTTCCCTTAAAGTTTTGTTGGAGTTAATATGTAATATTGAGCCGTGAGATCCCGTAGAATTTGATTACGCAACCTTGAAGGGCTTGCGCGATCGCTGGAAGGTAAGTTTCATTCGTTAATCCTGATAATTCACTAGACCAACAGGTTAAACATCAAATGCTCTGCGTCTTCTTTCTCAATTTTATTTTTATTTTTTTGAATTCAAAGTTGATTGGCTTTTACACATCACCGTTTCTTTGAGTTGAATGGATTCATTCTGCACCCAAACAAAAAAAGAGAGATTCGCATGCACCTAACTATTTGTGAGACAGAGTAGACAGTGTTTAATCTTTTCGTTTTGATTCCAGCAATTCCAGGAACAGGGTATTGTTCTCAGGGGAGAACAAAAAGCATGGGGCGGGATAGTCTGGGGAAACAAACAGAGCGGTGCTATTAAAATTAATGCTCAACATGCCACTGCTACTCGGAGGGGCACTGCTAACTATTCCAGTTGTCCACTCAGTAACGGCTCATATGGATCGTTGACTTACAGGTACGACTACTTATGGGTAAATTATATCATCTACGTCTTTTAAAAGAGATAAATTTAAGGAGGTTTTCCTATGTTGGTATATAGTATTTATGTTAAATTTGTGCACATGAATTAGTAGAAGTAGCTGCTTTCAGGTGCTGCGTAAATTTCATGTATGAAAAATACATCAACGTATATACTAACATTAATAACACATGTAAAAGGATCACATTTTTTGCAGCGGCACTGAAGGCCTCCTTGTGCCTTATGTCAGGATTCTTGGCTTTGATTCTTTGAATTTCCTCTCTGCACATGATTCTTTGAATTTGCTCTCTGCACATGAGCACCATGCATTAGGGCTGAATTCACTAATTGGAAATTGGAAAGAGGTTAGAAAATGATTTCCACTGTATCCTAATGTAAACATTACTGTTCTTACTCTATCTTAATGTAAACATTATTGTTCTTACTGTAACATTACTGTTCTTACTCTATCCTAATGTAAACATTACTGACTGTTCTTACTGTTCGTTGCCAGCGCATTACTGTTCTTACTGTTCGTTGCCAGCATATGAATTCACTGCATTCCTCTAACTCTTGAAGAGGCCGAAGACGATGCTGAATCTCTGGAATATACGTGAGTGGAGTCTGAACAAGGATCTCTGGAATATATGGCAGTGGATTCTGAATAAGGCGGTGCCTAAAATAACTCTTGGCAGACACGTACACCACTTCATGCACAACAGCTGCCAACAGCTGCCAACCTTCAAACAAAATACGCCATACGCCATAAGTTCGCCATACATTTTCTTAACATTAAATGTTTGGAGATTAATGATAAGGTGAACATAACATTACTTCATCAAGCGTTCGAATTGCTCTAATTACTTGTACTTCTGCCCATTGTTTCCTAACTTTCGAGCCTCCATACCTCGTTTTGAGGCCAAATAAGATGAAAATGCTTTTGATTAGTTAAAAGCAAAGGAAAATATAAAATATTGTATCGGTTCATGTGACACCCGAAGAAACTTTGTTTTAAGTTCAAATCAGTTTATTGATTATCGGGTCAAACTAATGCTATCGACCCAAATCGATTACTATAGTCCCTGCCAGCTCGGAGGGCAGGGACTAATAAAGTACCAATTTTCCCAAGATGGGACAATAAAAACAATAGCAATTTTAATATCTATGTGGCCCTCAAAAAATCAACTTTTGTCAGCTTAAAATAAGCTTGCTACTAGGTTATTATATTTTAATCCTTTCAACGAAAAAATAGCGATTAAAAAAGGCTAAAAGCTGATTATATTTATAATCTTTTTAAATAGAATACGCGCTAATTATATTTTTAATCCTTTTTAAAATGGAAAAAGGACAAATCATGCCACACCTATTTTCGTGGGGTTGCTGGAGCTCCCCACAGCTCCAACTACTTGAGCATACCCAGCCACCATGTAATAAAAGAAACCTTGATAATATCATTAATGTATATCAATTACATCTTGAAAAATAAATCTCTATTCACTTAAGAATTTCCGCAACTCTTTTTTCCATTTTATATTGATATATAATGTATATCAATTACATCTTGAAAAATAAATCTCTATTCACATTAAGAATTTCCGCAACTCTTTTGTCCATTTTATACTGAAAACTGTATATCAATATCTTCTGGACATTACAACCGCCTCTTTTCACATTAAGATATTGGGAACTCTCTTTTCCATTGTATATTGAAAATTGTCCATTAATATCTTCCAGACATTACAGTATATTACAGTCGCTTAGCGAAGCGGCCAGAGGATTGATTCACTATATTTCAAAAAAATTCTAACGACTCCTTGAAAAGGAGAAGAACTAGAAGTGACCATGGTGGCATGACTGAACATATATCACAAAATGTAAGGGCCGTCAAAATTGTATTGCAGGTTTGTCCAGCCCGCCCGTGCTACATCTCCATCTTGTTGTACCATAGCAGCCTGTGAGAACATTCACAAAAAAAAAAAAAAAAAAAAAAAAAAAAAAAAAACTTACTAGAACCAAACCATGTAAACCAGGACTCTGCTTCCCACAAATTCCCAGCTAGTTATTTCCAAAAACAATTCAAAAACAATTCGTGCAAGGGTAGAAAATGTTCTAAATTTAAATGAAGTTTCTGTGATCAGGAGATGTTAGGATGGGCAAAGTATGTTCGAAACAGTGAGAATTTCGAACTTCTAAATAACACTAACTTCAGTTAATTTTGAAATATCCAGTTAATTTTGAAATATCTTCATAATGTTCTGGCAACTATTT
>APFE031550051.1:0-57405 GCA_000404065.3 Pinus taeda
AGATCCCTTGACTCTTTTTGAATTTAAGTATGGGGGATTACGCAGTGCATTATATTAGATATCATTTTTGGAATTCAACTGCGTTAAGTAAGTCATTCAAACGTATGACCATTTCCATGAGAGGTAGTCGTAACTGACTAATTTCTCATGATTTTTGAATAGTTCACTTAGCACTCATTGCATCGGGTGATGCTCACAGGGGTGAAGAAGTGGGATTGAAACTAGTGAAATGTGGAGAACGAATCACATAGCATCAATCATCACTTCCGGGGCTTGCACCCGGTAACCAGGACTTCCCAGGAGGTCACCCATCCCAGAACTCCTCTGGCTCAAGCGCGCTTAACTGTGGAGTTTTTCCCCACAATCAAGCCCACTTAGCTTGCTACCCCATTTGCAAAACCTTAGCAAGTATTGTGCCTCATGAACCATTCAAGTAGAGATCCCTTGACTCTTTTTGAATTTAAGTATGGGGGATTACGCAGTGCATTATATTAGATATCATTTTTGGGATTTCAATTGTGTTAAGTAAGTCATTCAAACGTATGACCATTTCCATGAGAGGTAGTCGTAACTGACTGACTGCGTAATCCCCCATACTTAACTTCCAACAACTTCTTTAGCAACTTCAACCCCAACAACAATTTCTGCAACTTTGACCTAGTAGCTTCAACAACTTCGACCTAGTTGAAGCTTCACAACTTCGACCTAGTTGAAGCTTCACAACTTCGACCTAGATGCAACTTTACAGCTTAGATGTAGCTTGAGAATTTCGTCTTGCCAAGTAACTATAGAAACCCTAACACAAGAGAGAGAGAGAGAGAGAGAGAGAGGTCCAAAACTTCGATCTTGCTCTTCTTCTTCTTTTTCATCCTTTTCTAGCTTCTTTCTTGAGGAGATTGAACTTGCTTGTGTGTGTCCAAAAGAGGTCAAGTTCCTTCTTATATAGGCTTTCTAGGGGTATGAATTGTCTTCTTGAGGCTGACTTGGTCTCTTGTAGGCCGACTTGGTTTTGGAGGGTCATTTGACACTATTTTGACTCACATAAATTTTTCTTTACAATATGTAATATGCCCAAAGGCATCTTCCATACATAACAATGGTTCTTATGACTTGTTGACTTAAGTACAAGCCCTAGAAGCACACAATGGGGGCTTGACCTATATATCAAATTACCTTGACCATGAAGCCCATGCCTCAAGAATAACAATAATAATTCTATTTTTCTCTTTACATCAAATACATAAAATCATAATTACATGTCATTATGAAGACTGAACCTAGTTACATATTTCAACACTCCCTCTTATCTAGGGAGGTATTCATAATTCGTACAAGGTACTTGGACATTCTCAAACTGAAGAATTCTCATAAGAAGAGTCAGATTAGTAAGCCATCTCATGAGCTACTTCCTTAGCTTATGCCAGAGCATCTTATCATACCAACCAATATTGTCACATAGCAAGGCCTTGACTAATAGCTCTATCTCTCCACAAGATCAGAGCACAATGCTGGCGAGACCAACAACTGATAGACACCATCATCATTGTCTCTCAAGGTACATACTCCACCCGGATGTTCACAAGGTATGCCCTTTTAGGACAAATTGTTAATTTTAGATATGTTCTATGTTGATAGCAAATTTACTTCAATTTTCGATATTAGCTCAATATCAATTCCAGATTAGCAATCACATTTAGCATGATAGTAAAATGCAAATAGAACATAAACATAAATCGCAGAAAACAAGCCAAGACAAGAGGACACAAGATGTGGCGCCAGCCAGACAAACACCAATGTGGGGAAACCCTTGATCAATTCTTCTTATATGTTCTTCAATAGTTCAACAGAGAGAGCAATATTACATATACATCAGAAGTCAACATTTTGACTTATCTAAATAAGAGTAGAGATCTTCTCTAAGAAGATGGCACATGAGGCAGCTGATCTGAACTCTGGTAAAGGCAAACTGCTTCAACTGATCCTTCGAGGTGACTCCATCACCATGCAACACCCATCACTGCGCTGCACCTCATCATCATGCTGCACCCAATCACTGAGCTACTCTTTATCATTGTGCTACTTCCCATTACTGAGCAGTACCACATCATCATGTTGTACTCATCATCAACAAGCTGCTGCAATGCATTGTGCTACTGCTATATCTACATGCCCATCATCACCATGCTGTACCATTGTGGTCCACCATACTGCACTAATCATTGTTGCAACTAAACATGCTGTTCTCTAACACCATGTTGCATCCAACATACCCTCATCCATGCTTGCTATAATATATATCATTATGCTACACATACAAGATCCAATATGCTGCAAACTATTTACACTTATCAACCTTAGTTGCTTGCTATGGCTTGCAACCTAGCAAAGCAGCTAGGCTATGGTTGTTTAGGCTTCTTTCATATTCAGGCAACAAAGAACTTCTCTAGGACAACAACCAAGTCCTCTAGCAGTATTCCTTAACTGCTTCTAATAGCCCTCCTAAACTGCCTCCAACAGTCCTCCTAAATTGCCTCTAACAACCCTCCTAAACTGCCTCTAACAATCCTCCTAAACAACCTCTAGCAACCCTCCTAAACATCCTCTAACAACCCTCCTAAACAGTCCTCCTTAACTGTGAATAAGTTCCCTTCATGGACTACGTCTAGGACACCAACATGACACATAAGATCAACGTATTAGTGATCACTTTAAGCGCCTAGACAAGGCAATGTGTGAAGCATTAGGGTCTCCACCATGGCTGCATTTAGGTCTGCGTGTAGGGCTTCACCTAAATGCATCTAGGGCTTCACCTGACTGCGTCCTAGATCTAGGGCATGCGTAGAGCTAGGGCATTATCTTTTAGGATCTGCTTAGATCCTTCTTACCCATGGCAACATCTAGGGCAACTCTTCTTAGGGCACGTATCTCTTAGGGTCTCTCCTCCCACCAAAACCCAAAGACAAGTGGAGAGGAGGAGATCACAAGAAGAGTGTGTGCAAATGACTAGCAAGCCACCTCTTTTTATACTAAAACTTTGAGCACATGTGGGGGCAATTTGTTTGCTGGCCGACCTTGATGAATTGTCCCATAACACAAATAAATTCATATCTCCATGAATATATGTCGGAATATGATGATCTTTAGATCAATCATACACCTCTCGACGAGAGGAATCCAAGAAAAATATCAGCTACCATAAATAAGATGACCCGCATGGAGTTTGGACCTAGTTGCCAATTTTAACACTCCCTCTCAATCAGGGAGAAGTCCATCTTCCAGACTGTATTATCTCTGCCATTAGTGCGCTGCATTGCTCTGCTCTGCTGAACTATGAAGAAGAAGTGATTGAGAATGTATCATACCATCCTCTACTGACCCGAAGTCAGTCCCATATAACAGAGAGTGTCTCATACCACTCGTACTGACCCGAAGTCAGTCCTAATGAAGAGAGTGTGTCATACCACTCTTACTGATCTGAAATCAGTTCCAAATAAAGAAAGTGTATCATACCACTCTTACTGATCCGAAATCAGTTCTAGAAGAGAGTGAGTTATATCTCTCTTATTGACTCGAAGTCAGTTCCAATTGATCCTAGATCAGTATCATCCTAGCATAGGGTGTACAGTATTAACACGATGCGTCCATCGGTACCACTCATCCTATACCACTCATCCTATACACAACAAATCACTAGGGGAAGGCTGAACCACTCACCCTGTGACTGTCTCGGTAAGAGAAGGATGAACCACTCATCTTGCCTACATAGCAGACCACTAGGGGAAGGTTGAACCAGTCACCTTATGGTTGGTCATCGCTCCAAGATGTACACCCAAGCCCCCCGGAGCTCCCAGAGCTCAATGTCAATATCATATAGGACCCTTAGGACAGAGTCTCTCAACGACTCCTAGTTGTTCTTGGAAAGTCAGAGATTTGACCTTTCCTAGGGGCTTTGACAGAATATCGGTGACCTACACAACAGTCTCAATGTGATGGAGTCTTCTTGCTCTTCGATGTACCATATCCTCGATAAAGTGGTAACTGATGTTTATATGCTTGGAGCGATCATAGAACATGGGATTCCTCAACAATCGAATCCCCCTCTGGTTGTCACAGAAGATCACGATGATATCTAATACATGTCCAAACAACTCATTGAAGAGCTTCCACTACTAGATAGCTTCACACAAGGTCATACTCGCAGCTATGTATCCGGCCTCATCGGTGCTCAAAGCAACCGACTTCTGCTTCCTGCTCATCCAGGATATCGAAGCAGAACCCAAAGAGAACCAACATCTAGAAGTGCTCTTGCGATCCTCCACACTGCGTACCTATTCAGTATCAAACTAATCATGCAACTTCACATTTCCGACATTGTATTTCAGTCCATGAGAGATTGTGCCCCGAAGATATCTTAGCATATTCTTGGCACCAATCCAGTGAGACTCAACCATATATGAGCTCAACATGCTAATTGCAGAACATATATTCGGACGGGAGTTCACCAAGAATATCAATGTTAGTATGAGTTTATGGAACTCAGAGGCATTTCCCAAATTGGGTCCGACATCACTACCACATAACTTCTGAAAGTTAAGCGCCATCGAGGTAGTCACGGGCTTGTAGTTCATCATTCCGAATCTGGAATCCAACTCCCTCTTACTTTTGCAAATGAGAGGGTTTGCACTTGTTAGAAAGAGGTCGTCCTCAGAAGGTACCAATATGAGAGGTCTATTATCCACAACCTTTAAGCAATGGTTTGGATCGGCTTCACTCCTAGTGAATCTCAACTTCATCAGACAACTATCAATCCTCTCATATCAAGCCTGAGGTGTTAGCTCTAAATCATAGAGAGCTTTCTTCATCTTGCATACATGAGATTCCTGATCATGAATCTCAAACCCCTCGGGTTGTTCCAAACCTGTGGACTTGCTACATGAGGGGAATGGTCCCATTGTAAGATTTTCCTTCGGTACATCTCAGACATGTGCCATCATGCTCTTCTTGAATTCAAGCATCCTTGTCACCATCTGACTCACATCGGGTGAGGCTCCATAATAGGTAGACCTTCAGTGCTACAGAAGAGATGTGTCAATTGAAATGGTCCCCAATGGACTTCCTACAACTTGATACAAATTGCCAACCTTGAAACCAAGAATAAAAGCATCTTGAAAAATTCCTTTTTCAAACACATACCTTTCCATTGATGAATGCCACCTTGAAATGTTTGACTTCCATTGCCGAAATGGACACCATGTTCTTCTTGAGATCAGGTACATAAAGAACTTGTTAATGAATCATGCTACCCTTATTCAATTGAAGGGTAGCATTCCCTACACCCTTTCTGGGATCGGTGGCATTGACTCCAAGTATAATCTCCACGATTGTTTCCTTCTCCATCAAATTAGAGAGAGCTTTCTTCTATCCGAAGAAGTGCCTTGAAGCATTACTATCAATGGGCCAGATTCCCAAAGAGTTTGGAGGAGAAGTGGTGGAGAGGCCAATTTAAGATAATACTTCTTTAGCTTATCAGAAACAACATTTGATTCTTCATACCTGGAGTTGCTTGCTTTCTTTGAAGACTCAGCCATTTCCTTGATGACCTGCATTACCTATCATTCCTCCGATCATATTGAAGATGTCCCAAGCATGGTTGTTATCATCATCAAGTGATGTGTCCCTACCATTCAGACCAGTGTTGCAGGAAACGTCCCCACCCCATTCCCCCCGATCTAAACCCAGAAACGTGATCCGTACGGATGCATGGGGGAAGCACTGTTCGAAACGCGTTTCAGATTGATAAACATGCTTCCTGGAAATTCCGGAAGCGTGTGCCCGAAGCGTGTTTTGGTTTTTCCGAAGCGCATTTCGTACGATGCTTCAGAGGATGAAGCGTATGGATCGCGTACGATTTTGTACACGCTTCCTCCATTTCCGTCGCGCAGCCAAAAAAATGTTGTTTTTTTTATTTTTATTTTTATTTTTGTTGGGGTTGGGTCCACCTTGGATTAGGGTGAGGAATGAAGGGATTAAAGCCCCCATTCATCTTTCATTTTTTTACATTGAGTTTATGAGAGTTGGAGAAGAGAAGAGAGGAGAAGAGAAGAGAAGGGAGGAGAAGAGAGGAGAGCTTGGAGGAGTGAAGTAGGAGGAGCTAGGAGAAGGAGGAGGAGCTTGGAGGACTTCATCTATAAGAGCTAAAGAGGTAAGTGCAAACCTCAAACTCCCTTACTTTTTTGACATATTTTTTTTATTTTTCTCCTCCCTCTCCTACTCTTTCCCATTGTTTCTACTTGCTCATTTACTTGCAGGTTGTCTAGCACCTATATCCATATTCCAAGATGGTGTTCTTTTGGCTTCTATGTATCATTCCACTTTTGGTTTTAATGATGGAAAGGGGGAGTAGAAATAGAGGGGAAGAAGCACAAGAGGACAATGGTCCCAATATGAGTGATCCAATGTATGATGAGGAGGAAGGGTTTGAAGAGGAAGGGGATGAAGTTGAACCTGAAGGGGAAACTGAAACACTAGAGGGGAAGGCTGCATGAACACCCTTGTGGAACTATGTGACCAAACTTGAAGGGGGAAAGGGTGATGGAAGCTACAATTTTTTGTGCCCTCATGGTTATCATGGAGGAAAACCATTTAGTGGTTCATATACCTGTGTGAGGAGGCATCTTTGTGGGGTGAAGGACAATGATGATAAAAAGGGTGTTGTGGGGATACACATTTCCCCAAACATTTCATTTCAACAAAGAAGAAAATACATCCAAATAGAGGAGGTTGCACAGCAAAAAAGCAAGAAACAAAAAACTCATTCTGAATCAAGTGCAACCTGTAGATTTGGAAGCTCATCTCCTCATGTTACTTCTGGAAGCTCTGGAGGTAAAAGAACAATAGGGGATTTCCTTAATGTTGCTGGGAGGGATGATGTGGATGGAAAGATAGTCCGATTTATTTGTGCTTGCGGTGTACCATTGAATGTGCTTCGTTGTCCCTATTGGCATG
Source organism: Pinus taeda (assembly GCA_000404065.3). NCBI lineage: Eukaryota > Viridiplantae > Streptophyta > Pinopsida > Pinales > Pinaceae > Pinus > Pinus taeda. The sequence goes on from APFE031550051.1 coordinate 7,006, forward strand.
AAATGGTAAAGGCCATCAATGAAGCCCCAAAAGGATATAAGTCCCCCAACCATGAGAAAGCTAGAATAGTGATATTAGAAAGAGAAAAAGCAAAGGTTCAAAGAGCTTTGACACGTTTTAGAAATGAGTGGGTAGATTGTGGGGTATCCATTGTATCAGATGGGTGGACAAATATTAGAAGCCAACATTTGATAAATGTTCTTGGTGTTTCTGCTAGTGGTGCAGTATTTATTACATGTCATGACTCCTCCTCCATCAGTGCATCTTCACAAAAAATTGCAGATCTCCTTTTGCAATCAATCAAAGATGTTGGTCCGAATAATGTGGTCCAAGTGATCACAGATAATGTAGCAAATTGTAAGGCAGCAGGAAAAAATATTAAGCGCACTCATCCACACATCTTTTGGTTTGGGTGCCTGGTTCACACATTGAACCTTTTGATGCATGATATTGTGAAGCATAAAGAATGTGAGTGGATTAATGAGCTTTATAGGAGAGGGAAGCAACTCATTAAATTCATCACAGGGCATACAAGCGTAAACTACTTCTATGGCACTTACTCCAAGTTGCAATTGCTTAAACTTGCAAAGACAAGATTTGCCAGTTACCTCACCTTTAGGTGGCTAGTGAAGGTGAGACACGTTTTAACTAATATGGTGTGTGCTGAAACACGGGATGAAATTAGCACTGATAGAGATGGTGCTAATGCAGCCAAGGACACTATTCTTGACGTGTACTTTTGGTCATAGGTTAAATATGCTTTGCAATTCACTAAACCAATTTATTACATGATCAAGTTTGGAGATTCAGATCGACCAATAATTGTGGAGGTGTATGAGCAAATGGATAGCATGTTGGGGTAGATTAAAGACATAGTTGAGCTTAGAGATATCACCTTGTACAATTATATTCGTGCAAAGGTGGAAAACTGATGGGAAATGCTAAATGTTCCATTGCATGCATTAGTATATGTTTTGACACCTAAAAACTATCATCCATCATGGCTTTCAACACCAGCACCTGGGGAGGGGGGTGGGGGAAGCAGGAGAAAACCACACCAAGGTCAAGAGGTTCACAAAAAATATATGATTGCATTGAGTAAATTAGTCCTTGATGAGGAGGAGGTTACCATGGTACCGAGACAATTGAGCAACTATACGCTTAACACTGGTCCATTTGGGAGCATGCATGCAATTAGAGATCGAGAGACTTTTTTTCTTCTCTTGAGTGGTGGAACATGCATGGAGGGGCTACTCCACTTCTACAGACTTTGGCATTGCGGGTGCTATCACAGGCGGTAAACACTTCTTCTGCAGAGAGGTGTTGGAGCTCTTATTCTTTCATCCATAGTGTTAAAAGGAACAGGTTGAGTTTAGACTAGGCAAAGAGCTTGGTTTATGTTCATTACAACTTGCGATTGTTGTCCCATTACTGTGATGATGCAAAGACTAATAAGACCTTAAGATTTGGGACAAGAATCCAGAGGAGCCCAATTTGGAAGATGGAGCGTTTACGATTAGAGCAATTAGAGGATGCTCTTATCTAGGTATGTCCATTGTGGTATGAATTTTCCTTATAAAGCATTTCTCTAATTCATGTTTTAAATTTTTTTTTGTTAACTAGTGTTTTTTTTTGTATGAATTTTTTGAGCGATTCCAGGATGACGATGATCGTGTTGAGATGCCACCCCTATCTGGTCCCTTGGTTCCTAGGTTCCATGGTTCAACACCAATAGCAGGGGGTTCGTCTTCATCAGTGTCAGTGCCACAACTTCCTCAGGCACCATCTTCTTCATTGCCACCACATGGAGGCCGACTGCCACATTCTCTTCATGGTGGAAGGAGGAGAGATTAGTAGATATATTCACAATTTACTACTTTTGTCATAGATTAACCATTAGACTTGTAGGCTTGTGAATTTGAACCTTTTTTGTCTTGGCAGTGACCAAGTGACATATTTTGTAAATATTATTATTTGAATTTTGGACATGACAAATGTTGACAATTGCTCACTTGCTAGATAAATCATAATATGCTTTATGTTTTATGTTTTATAATATGCTTAAAAATTTGATGTATGTTTGTAATTACTAGAATATAGATGGTTGATGTTCGAATAATTAATCATTGATGTACATACTAGTAACTACAATGGAATCATGGATGCCATATCTATCTTGATTTATGCAAAAATATGCATGTTTTCATGTCTTCTACAACTAATTTGGTATTTGGGATGTTTGTTTGAGTATAAATGCAAAAATATATATATATATATTATAATATATATATATACGCCGGACCTTCGCGATGCTTGCTTCCTAGATTTTGGTGAAATGATGCTTTCGTGCGTCTCGATTATGTTTGTAATTACTAGAATATAGATGGTTGATGTTCGAATAATTAATCATTGATGTACATACTAGTAACTACAATGGAATCATGGATGCCATATCTATCTTGATTTATGCAAAAATATGCATGTTTTCATGTCTTCTACAACTAATTTGGTATTTGGGATGTTTGTTTTGAGTATAAATGCAAATATATATATATATATAGAGCAGACGCTTCCGCAGATGCTTCGCTTCCTAGATTTTTGGAAAATGACGCTTTCGTGCGTCCTCGATTCCAAAAAACGTCCCCATTTCGTCCCCACTTTGAACAACATTGATTCAGACACTCCTTCGCATAATGGCTGAACTTATTGCAAGCAAGGCATTTGCCTTTCCTTCCACCCTTAGATCTGGACTTCCATTGAAGTGATCTTTAGGTAGGGGCCATCAGATGCTTCCGATGCGCCACTCGGATAATATTCTTTGCTTCGACTTCACCCTTGGTGAATTTGAAGAGGGATGAGGAACCCATTGAATCTTTTTGTCCTTTCCAACCGTCTTTGGTGATTGCTCTTCCACTCTTGTTTGGGCTTTGTCTCACCTCACCTCTAATACCATGTTAATTTTAGGTATGTTTTATGGTGATAGCAAATTTACTTCAATTTTCCATATTAGCTCAATATCAATTCCAGATTAGCAATCACATTTAGCATGATAGTAAAATGCAGATAGAACATAAACATAAATCGCAGAAGACAAGCCAGGACAAGAGGACACAAAATGTGGCGCTAGCTAGGGACAAACCCCAATGTGTGGAAACCCTCGATCAATTCTTCTTATATGTTCTTCAATAGTTCAACAGAGAGAGAGAGAGATAGTACATATACATCAGAAGTCAACATTTTTATTTATCTAAATAAGAGTAGAGATCTTCTCTAAGAAGATGGCACATGAGGCAGCTAATCTGATCTTAGGTAAAGGCATACTGCTTCAACTGATCCTCCAAGGTGACTCCATCACCATGCAACACCCATCACTGTGTTGCACCTCATCATCATGCTGCACCTGTCAATGTGCTGCACCCAATCATTGAGCTGCTCTTTATCACTATGCTACTTCCCATTATTGAGCAGTACCACATCATCATGTTGTAATCATCATCAACAAGCTGTTACAATGCATGGTGCTATTGCTATATCTACATGCCCATCATCACCATGCTGTACCATTGTGCTGCATCATACTTGTACTGCACCATGCTGCACTAACCATTGTTGCAATTAAACAGGTTGTCTCTAACACCATGCTGCATCCAACATACCCTCATCCATGCTTGCTGTAATATATATCATTATGTTGCACATACAACATCCAATATGCTGCAAACTATTTACACTTATCAGCCTTAGCTGCTTGCTATGGCTTGCAGCCTAGCAAAGCAGCTAGGCTATGGTTGTTTAGGCTTCTTTCATATTCAGGCAGTAGAGAGCTTCTCTAGGACAATAACCAAGTCCTCTAATAGTCTTCCTTAACTGCTTCTAACAACTGTCCTAAACTGCCTCCAATAGTCCTAAACAACCTCTGACAACCCTCCAAAACAACCTCTAACAACCCTCCTAAACAATACTCCTTAACTGCGAATAAGTTCCCTCCATGGACTGCGTCTAGGACACTAACATGACACATAAGACCAACGTATTAGGGATCTCTTTAAGGGCCTAAATAAGGCAGCATGTGCAGCATCAAGGTCCCCACTATGACTGCATTTAGGTTTGCGTTTAGGGCTTCACCTTGATTTTGTTTAGGGCTTCACCTTGACTACATTTAGGGTGTTGATTTAGGGTAGCATCAGATGTGATGTAGCCATGAAAATTGATGCAGAGGCTAAAGCACATGAGATCTCCAAGACCCAGAAACAGTTTGGGCAGATTCTAACCGGTTTGGGAGATATTAAAATAATTAATATTTTATTGGAGTTCTTAAGTCTAAACTTAGGAAAAATAAAATATTAATGGGTATTAATATAAAATTGGGTTAGAAGGTTCCAAAAGTCATGGATCAAGCCAAATCTAATCTTAGCCGTTGATTAGAGATATAATCTTCGCTGCTGAAGGGCCGACAAGAAAAGTATAAGAAGAGGCTTGAGGGTTAGTTGGAAAATACACCAGAGTGATTAGTCATTCTTTCTGCTAGAGCGGGGTTGCGAAGCAAAAATGAATCAGTGATCAGCAGCGAGGGGCAGTGAATACTGGACAGAGAGTCAGAGACAATACTGAGAGACTAGTGCAGAAGCAGGGAGAGCGAGAACAGCAGCCAGTTCAGGCCATGTAGAGCCCAACAGAGACAACGCAGAGGCCAGAGGGACTGCATCATCCACACAGAGGCTACTAGAGTGACACAGAGGGTCCCAGAGGCTATGCAGTGCCTCAGAGGGCTGATGTAGAGGCCAGTGCCTTAGTGAAATATTTTGTTCATTAAGATATGCAAGAAGCAAAGGATTGCTAAGTGCTGCTAAGATCTCTATTGTAAATCAATATATTTGCCATACATACATTTATATACTGCTGAAAGGAGCTATGAGGCTCCCATTGATCTAGTCTTGACTTTTAGAAAGTAGGTTGGCACTATTCCCTATATGAAGGTTAAAATTGAACATTGAGCTCTGGGAACTCCTAGGGGCTTGGGGTACTTATTGAACTATGAGCGACCATAGGGTGAATGGTTCACCTTCCTGTAGTCGTGCGCTGTGTATAGGGTGAGTGGTTTACCTTCCCCTGTGATACCCAATGATGGTTGGCATGTGTGTAGGGTGAGTGGTTCACCTTCCCCTGCGATTGTGGACATATGTGTGTAGGGTGAGAGGTTCAACTTCCCTTTTGGTTGATGACATATGCATAGGATGAGTGGTTCACCTTCTCCTGTGGATACTCTAGTGAGAGATGCATATAAGCATCTGTTGACATGTCGGTGGGACATGATTCATCCTTTCCCAACATGTAGGATGCTTATTCCCTACAATTTGTGGCTGACATGTCTTTGGCATTTGGTTCGTCCTTGCCCCATGTGTAGGATCCTTCCTACTATTGTTGGTTTGCATGCGTATAGGATGCGGTTCATCCTTTCCCTACTCTCGGTGATTTGTATGCGTGTAGGACATGGTTCATCCTTTCTCTACTCTTGGTGTTTTGCATGCATGTAGGATTTGGTTTATCCTTTCCCTACAATGATTGTGATATGTGATTGTAGGAGGTGGTTCATCCTTTCCCTATGTGTGATTATGACGTGTTTGTAAGATGTGGTTTCTCCTTTCCTTATGTGTGGTTGTGAGTAGGATCTAATATATTCTTTCCCTGCCGATGTTCTTGCATCATCCTACCCATGTAGTCTGGGATTCATGGGAAGTACTTCTCATCTGACCAATGAGTTGGGAAAACTGGATAGGGACCATAGCACCACCGATGGACGTATCGTGTACTGCTGTACTCCCTATGTCTAGGATGCATGATGTTCCAACAACTTGATCACTCTGGATCAAGTCCGATTGAGGTTCAACCTCTGGTTACGTGAACTGACTTATTGACAATGAAGAGTGCAAGGTCTTGTGACTCACTCTTGATCAATTCTTCTTCATTATCTATATCAGTGTTCAGCTGAGATGAGATGAGATTTAGAGATGGTTCGTGATGACAGGATGGCATGACGATTGGTGACAATGGTTGATGGTTTGACAGATGGAATTCTCCCTAGTTGAGAGGGGTTGTTAAAATTGGCAACTAGGGCCAAATTCCACTTTGGACACCTCAGTTGATGAATATAATTATTGCATTAAATTTCTATTTTCGAGAGGACCAAAATCAACCTAAATGTTGTCAAATTTTGGATAAGAAGTGGGTTTTTGAATTTATGTTCCATCACATGTAAAATATTAAGGTCGACTTCACCTTTTGTCGGCTCATCATAACCAATAGTCATGTCTCTTGATTCCCATCAAATACTATAAATAGAAGAGTCCTCCGTCCATATTTGGCATCATCATGTCTCATTTTTCTTTTTGAAATAGCCACAAAAGAAGGTAGTCTCCAACGAAGATGGTAAGAGCAAGGATAACATCATCTAAAGTCTCCATGATGGGCCGTATTCCACAGGCTAGTTACTGGCGCTGTTTGGGCTATTTGTAACTTGATCTGGGGCTTTTATCCTCCATTACAGATCCAAATATAGGGTAGAGGATTTCACACTGTTTAAGGGCTGATTTATATTATGCTGAACATGATTCTCATGGATGATCCCTCCTAGAAACAGGCCGCACTTGATAGGGCCACCTTCATCCATACCTTAGCCTTGATCCTCAGTTCAGGAGATCGTCTAAGGAGGCCGCTATCTGTCATACTTAAACAGTGAGCAAAATGGTTCGTTCTTGAAGCCTAGAAAATGATTAAAGGCCTGCATGTTGATGGAGGAACTATATGAAGGGAGGCCGCAGACAAATCTAAGGTCTGCTTGGTGTCAACAAAGTGCCTTGAGCATATTGTGTTTTGCCCTAACCAGTATTCAGTATTTCGGAGAAGATGTCTCCAGCCTATGTTGCACCAGAATTTCATATTGTCTGGACCTAAAGGCAATATTGTTAGACCTTCTATTGGCAAGTCAATTTTATTGGACTCTCTCTCTCTCTACTGAATATTTGACATTTATAATAAGAAGAATTGATAAAGGGTTTTCCCCATCTTGAGGTTTTTCTCTGGCTTGAGCCACATACTTGTGTTCTTTTGTCTTGGCTTGTCTTCTGCTTTTATTGCTTATGTTCTTTTTTCAGTTACAAGAAATAAGATAAGAAATGGAAAATTGAATGTGCTAATATGGATCTCTGTTTAACTGTCTTAAGCAAAGAACATGTTCAAAATTTAACTAGAACCCCCTTGAGTAGTCTCAATTTGGATGTGACTTTGTTCATTCATACATTGGGATGAATCTTTATGTTTACCTCTCTTATTAGGACATACAATTCTACTATCACATTCATTGCTTCCATTGGCTTTCATGTGAAGCTTAGCCATCTCCATTCATTGTTCAAGACTGCATGTGCAACCCTTCACTCCTAACCTAGGTATGCCCAAAAGATGATGCCATACTCTTTTATTGTTAACCTTAAAGACATAATCACACAAAGTACATTTCCATTCCTCACAACCCCCACTATTTTTGTCTTGTTTCGTGTTATATTTTTCATGAACTTCATTAAGGGTTTCTTGGAAATGTTGTTTGATTGTTTGTGGATATCTATTGTTGTCTCTGCATTCTGTTCTTGAACTTGTGGGGGTTGTGGAGGTAGTGGGGGTCTTATCTTGCTGTTGTTATGACCACATTCAATGCCAAACCCTCTATCCATGGTATCAATACTGAAAATTTACATTAAAATTAAAAAAAAATTAGAAGTAGAATAGAGAACTAGATTTAAAAATGTACCTATATGACAGAAATTCAGCATACTAATATTTAATTTGCATAAAACTTTTTTTTTTGTAAGCTGGGGTGGGACTCTCCGATTTACATGTCCATTATGTACCCCTCTACGGGGGAAGGGTAGCCCAAGATTTGAACCCAAGACTTCCGGTTCGGTGAGACTTCATTTCCACGGCCCTTGCCGCTTGAGCTACCCCATGTGGACTAATTTGCATAAAACTTAATCATGATTTTGAATTTCATTTTTTGTCATATGAGGCAGATTTCACCTCTAATCTCATCCACTTTAAATTTTTAATAGAAAATTCCAGAAAATTGCAATAAATATAATTGAAAATTTATTATTATCTCTTCTCTCTTGCACTTAATCATATAGAAAGAAACAATTGGTAAGTAGACTTCTTGGAACTCATTGTCTAACATTGAATTTGAAAAAAAAATAATATGTCTTGTGTAATTAATTGTCTAGCATTGAATTTGATTTGTTTTTTTTCTTAAATGCGCAACCAACAGCACTGAAAAACGTTCAACCCTACCATTTTTGTGATCATAAGACATTGTTTAGAAATTAGAACCGAAATAATGCTTAGAAACATCAGCATAAAGTGCATCTCATGAAAAGATTTGAGTTTTAATTATGCTTTTTGGGAATTGAACAGTTACCTTGATTTTAAAGGGTCACTTTCATCATGAATCAATGGATTGCAGATATAGATATAGCAGAAATCTTAAATGTATTATATTCTCACAAGTACAACAATAACATAAAATATTAAAAACAATATGATAGTCACCTTGAGCACAATAAGAAAAATGATTCTTCGAAATTATTGAAATTAACAACAGTAAGAATGATAGGGAAGCAGGGGAAATCCTACAAAATTCAGTTAAACATTCACTGAAAAGATTAATGAAAAAATATCGTACTTGAAAATAGATCGTTTAACCAAGCCTTTGAAAGAACTGAATGACAGGGCAGATAAATTGTCTAAAGAAGCATTTCTTCTGCAGGAAGGCATGCTGGTTATAAATGAAACAAACGGCAGTGGAACTCATTATGAAGAAAATGTTTATGTTAAAAAAAAATGCTGATGTTATCACTGTTCTAAAGATGGCGCCTTGCAGTTTTGAATTTGAAGAAGGCTCTTAAGCCAAAGAGTATCCTTTTAATTGGCTATCTTTTGCATTTAAAATATAAGAGAGTTAGTCCTCGGGAGAATCCTCGTGACATTAAATATATTTTTTGATTTCACCTATAAATATCAAAAGCGCTGATCCTTTTCTAGGAAAGGAAAAGTATTAAATTTACAAAAGAGGAAGAAGAATCTAGATTGGCATGAGCGTAAAGCTATATATGATATATCATTAAAGAAAACACATCATTCTATCGTTTATGCGAATTTTGATAAAATTCAGCTGGCCCATTTCTTCATGACTGAAATCTAGAAATATGATGCCAATATAATGGACAGTATATATGTATTACAGTAAATAACACTCGTTTCAAAAATCTACTCTGCCAACAAATTAGATATATCAAATATGAAGTATGAAACATTCATGTGCCTTGCCTACGGGCGGGTTTGTAAAGTACAATTGTCAGAAACTTTGAATGGAAACAATGTGTTAATCCAAGTGCTACTATCTCTCCGCCTCTTGCCAAGCTGCCAATGAACACAACGCCCCACACCAATGGTGAGGAACACGGACTGAATGTTGAAACACAAAGTTGAAAGAAGACGAACTCTTGAGAAATTCAAAGAGATGATTTGATTTACTCTTGAGAGGGTTAGTGATTATATATGGAAAATAACGTAGAGAATCAATTTTTTCCACCAAATGCAGAGATATTTTTGCCGCCAAATATTTCGCGCCTATTTTTTCTTGGGGTTTTCTCCTTGGGTTTCTCTTGATGTTGGGTACTCGTTGATCTAGAGCATGCGGGAGGCGACTAGGCGCTCCTCGATGGATTAGAGCTCCCACACACTCCAGATCGGTGTTCTCAATCGACACTTGTACCAGAAACTTGAATTCCCTCACTACCACACTCCCAAAAAGCTTTGCTGTACTTGAAAAAGCTTAGTCTGTTTTTGGAGCGTTTCGTACCAGCTTCCAAGTGTTAGAAAATCAGAAAGGAAGAAAGATTTTCTTATATAGATAATTCCTTGTGATTCTTTTATCTTTTAGTTCATCATGCAATTACCAAAACAATAGCACAAAGACACTAGATATAGGCAAACAACCACTGAAAAACCCCTATCTAGGGGAAAACCTAGTCAACAACTCTTCTTGAATAACTTCTTTGAGATAATCCAAGACTCTCGACCTAGCTCCAGACTTCCTTCACACCAAGTCAGCCCTGTCTTCCTTCTTGCAGATGATAAGCTTTCAATAGCAACTTCGACCTAGCAACAACAACTTATAGTAGCAGCGTCGACCCCACAATTGGTAGTTGCAACAAGAACAAAAAACAAGAAAGTCTTTGATCTTCTAGAGGAATCCACGAAAGAGAGATAGATAGCCCAAAACTTCGATTTTCCCTTTTTCTTCCTCTTTCTCCAACCTCACACTTCTTTTTCCTTCCTTACTTCCTTTGCTCTTTTCTAGCTCTTTCTTTTGGATATCAAACTTTTGTGTGTGAGAGAGAATGTTCCAAATGAGGCTTATGGTGAGGTCGAATTACCTAGTTTGAGGCCGACTTGGTGTGGAGGTGACTTATAACTTATTTGACTCAATATTAATTCTTTTTACATGATTCAAAAGCCCAAGAATGGTCTCTTTTAATGGACAACGACTCTAATGAATCAGATTTATGAATCAGAATAAATCCCTGAAGTCCTCAATGGATACTTTGACCTAAAACATGATGACCCAAGCATGAAACCCATGCTTTAATAAGTCATAATAATAATAATCAAAATATCTTCTTCATTCTTTTGATCAATACATTTCATTGTGACTCAAATACATTTATGAAGACCGAACCTAGTTACATTTTTCAACGCTCCCTCTTAACTAGGGAGGTATTCATAATAACAAGTACAAGGAAGATCTCAAAACATATGAACTATGAAGAGTTTAGGCATTGCAATGCCATGGACTACATTCCTGACCAGGGCAATCTCTCCAAGGTCTTCCAACAGTTTAGGCACTCACGATGCTACAAACTAGATTCCTGACTAAGTCAATCTATCCGTGTGGGACTAAGATGGACTAAAGCTTTTAGCCTTTCTGGGTACCATCAGGCTTACTTGCTAACCCAACCCAGGGATCCAGGTGTGTATCCAAGGTCAGAGCTCTATGACCAACGCCACCCTCCCTGTTTTAGGACCCAGACATCAACACAAAGTGTCGGCCAAATTTCCTCCTAGGTAATGTGTTTTACACACAAAGCCTCAACACTCCTGATTATTCCAATTGGTAGCAAATCCCTCCCTGATCAAATAGATCAGTAACAAGTCTCTCTCGGGTAACCAACATGCTATCAAACCTCTTGAGATATTTACCTGTACAAACCAATGTTGCAGGAAGCGGTGGACGAAATGGGGACGTGTTTTGGAAGCGGGGACATGAAATCGTCATTTTCCAAAAATCTAGGAAGCGAAGTGTCTAGTATATATAATCAAAACAAACATCCCAAATATCAAATTAGTTGTAGAAGACATGAAAACATGCATATTTTTATATAAATCAAGATAGATATGGCATCCATGATTCCATTGTACATCAATGATTAATTATTCGAGCATCAACCATCTATATTCTTAGCAATTACAGACATACATCAAATTTTTAAGCATATTATAAAACATAAAACATTTAAGCATATTATAAAACATAAAACATAAAACATAAAGCATATTATCTAGCAAGTGAGCAACTGTCAATATTAATCATGTCCAAAATTCAAATAATAATGTTTACAAAATAGGTCACTTGGTCACCGCCAAGACAAAAAGGTTCAAGTTCACAAGCCTACAAGTCTAATGATTAATCTATGACAAAAGTAGTAAATTGTGAATATATTTACTAATCTCTCCTCCTTTCACCACGAAGAGAACGTGGCAGTGGGGCTTCACATGGTGGCAATGAAGAAGATAGTGCCTGTGGAAGTTGTGGGAGTGGGACTGGAATTGATGAAGGCGAAGCCCCTGTTGTTGGTGTTGAACCATGGAACTTGGGAACCAAGGGACTAGATGGGGGTGGCATCTCAACTCGATCATCATCATGTTGGAATCACTCAAAAAATTCATAAAAAAAAAATCACTAGTTAACAAAATAAATTAAAAACAGGAGTTAGAGAAATTCTTTGTAAGCAAAATTCATACCACAATGGAAATACCTGGAAAAGAACATCCTCTAATTGCTCTAATCGCAACACTCCATCCTCCAAATTGGGTTCCTCTGGATTCTATCCCAAACCTTAAGGTCTTTATTATTCTTTGCATCATCACAATAATGGGACAACAATTGCAAGTTGTAATGAACATAAACCAAGCTCTCCGCCTAGTGTAAACTCAATTTGTTCCTTTTAACACTATGGATGAAAGAATAAGAGCTCCAACACTTTTTTGCAGAAGAAGTGTTTACCACCTGGATAGCACCTGTAATGCTAAAGTCTGTAGAAGTGGAGTAGCACCTCCATGCATGTTCTAACACTAAAGAGAAGAAAAACTCTCTCGATCTCTAATAGCATGTATGCTCCCAAATGGCCCAGTGCTAAGTGTATAGTTGCTCAACTGTTTCCGTACCATGGCAGAGTCCTCATCAGGGGCTAATTTACCCCATGCAATCATATATTTTTCTAGAACCTCTGGATCTAGGTGTGGTTTTCTATTGCTCCCCCCTAGGTGCTGGTGTTGAAAGCCATGATGGATGATAGTATTTAGATGTCAAAACATATGCTAATGCATGCAATGGAACATTTAGCATTTCCCATCTGTTTTCCACCGTTGCACGAATATAATTGTACAAGGTGATATCTCTAGGCTCAACTATGTCTTTAATCTGCCCCAACATGCTATCCATTTGCTTATACACCTCCCCAATTATTGGCCGATCTGAATCTGCAAACTTGATCACGTAATAAATTGGTTTGGTGATTTGCAAAACATATTTAACCTGGGACCAAAAGAACATGTCAAGAATAATGTCCTTGGCTACATTAGCACCATTTTTATCAGTGTTAATTTCCTCCCATGATTCAAAGGTCACTATATTAGTTAAAGCTTGTCTCACTTTCACTAGCCACCTAAAGGTGAGGTAGTAACTTGCAAATCTTGTTCTTGTAAGTTTAAGCAACTGCAACTTGGAGTAAGTGCCATAGAAGTAGTTTACCCTTGTATGCCCTATGATAAATTTAATGAGTTGTTGCCCTTTCTTGTAAAGCTCATTAATCGATCCACATTCTTTATGCTTCACAATATCATGCATCAAAAGGTTCAATGTGTGCACCAAGCACCTAGACCAAAAGATGTGTGGATGAGTACGCTCAATAACTATTCCTGCTGCATTACAATTTGCTACATTATTTGTGATCACTTGAACCACATCATTTAGAGTTTGGACCAACATCTCTGATTGATTACAATAGGAGATCTGCAATGTTTTGGGAAGATGCCCTGATGGAGGAGGAGTCATGACATGTAATAAATACTGCACCACTAGCAGAAACACCAAGAACATTTATCAAATGTTGGCTTCTAATATTTGTCCACCCATCTGATACAATGGATACCCCACAATCCACCCACTCATTTGTAAAATGTGTCAAAGCTCTTTGAACCTTTGCCTTTTCTCTTTCTAATAACACTGTTCTAACTTTCTCATAATTGGGGGATTTGTATCCTTTTGGGGCTTCATTGAAGGCCTTTACCATTTCATGCCAATAGGGAGAGCGAAACACATTGAATGGTACACCACAAGCACAAAGAAACCAGACTATCTTTCCATCCACATCATCCCTCCTAGCAACATTTTAAGAAATTCCCTATTATTCTTTTACCTCTAGTGCTTGTAGAAGTACCATGAGGAGATGAGCTACCAAATGTAGAGGTTGTACTTGATTCAGACTGAGCTTTTTGTTTCTTACTTTTTTGTTGTGCAACCTCTTCTATTTGGATGTATTTTCTTCTTTGTTCAACTAAAATATTTGGGCAAATTTGTATTTCCACAACACCCTTTTTATCATCACTGTCCATCATCCCACAAAGATGCCTCTTCACATGGATATATAAACCACTAAATGGTTTTTTTCCATGACAACCATGGGGGCACAAAAATTTAGCTTCACCACCTTTTCCCCTTCAAGTTTGGTCACATAATTCCACAAGGGTGTCAATGCAGCTTTCCCCTCTAGTGTTTCAGTGTTCCCTTCAGGTTCATCCCCTTCCTCTTCAAACCCTTCCTCCTCATCATATATTGGGTCACTCATATGGGGACCACTATCCTATTATTCTTCTTCCCTTTGATTCCTACTCCCCCTTGCCATCATTAAAACCAAAAGTGGAATGATACATAAAAACCAAAAGAACACCATCTTGGAATATGAATATAGGTGGTGGACAACCTGCAATTAAATGAGCAAGAAGAAAGAGTGGGAAAGAGTAAGAGAGGGAGGAGAAAAATACAAAAAACAATGATAAAAAAATGAGGGAGTTTAGGGTTTGCACTTACCTCTTTAGCTCTTGTAGATGGAAGCCCTTCTTTAGACCTCCAAGCTCCTCCTCCTTCACTCCTCCAAGCTCTTCGCAAGTCTCTCCTCTCTTTTTCCTCTCTTCTCCGAGCTCTCATAAAATAGAAGTGAGCAAATGAGAGATGAAAGGGCCTTTTAATCCCTTCACTCATCACCCTAACCCAACTTGGACCCACCCCCAACCAATAGAAAAGAAAAAAAAGCCGAATGAGTGGGCCGCGCGGCTGAAACGTCTGATTGCCCGTGGAAGTAGTCGCGATCCATACGAATCTAGCCATGAAGCGCGACATTTCGTACGACCGATCTGTCGGTCGAAACGCGGTTCAGAAATTTCCGAACACAGATTGGGCTGGACGGTTCTGATAGGCCAGGAACCGTCTTTTCTGGCCCGATCTGCGTTTCGAAATTTCTGAACCATGTTTTGGCTAACAGATCACCCATGGATCATGTTTCAGGCTTTTGATCCAGGGGGAAGGGGGGGCGTTTCCTGCAATGCTGATACAAACACAACCCCAATTAGTAACCAAATTTACATAAGTACACACAAACCTCCGGGGTCTTTCAGACAACTTGATGTTGCTTCTCTATTTATCACAGTAGGATTTTCAAGCAAATCTTGATAGGAAATTCCTCAATTATACATCTTCCTTTCCTACTTTACATGTAGCGACATATTCTATAATCAGACCCTGCTTTCCTTATCTCAGCAACTCTTCTAAATGCATTCTCCAATTTCTTCTTTCAAGGTGTCCATCATGACTACGATATGCCCTCCCTCTTAACTATGGAGATTTCTTTTATCTATGCCCCCTCTTAGCTTAGGGAGATCAACTTCTTCTTATGACATTGGAGAATCTTTCATGGCTTCCACCCTTCTCATAAGAGTTATCAAGACCATTATCATGCATATAACTTTCTTCATCATGCTTATCATATCAACTTTATTTACAAACATCTTCACCACCTTGGAGATTATGTACCTGTACAAGTTAGATAGCAAGTACAACCAAATCTATAGAAGCATAATTGATCCATATTAGAATCATATACTAATGGAAGCATTCGACGTTAGACATCAAATACCTAAACTTAGTTGGGTTCACAGACACGAGAGACACACTCCTCTACTTCAACTTCGTGCTAGGGTTTTTGTCATAAACCCTAGATTTTATCATCAAGACTTTGAGTACCTCAATCAAGATAATAAACTTTATTATATCTAGGGCTTCAATATTTCTTCCGGAGGCATGACATACCCTACTACAATATATTGCAAACCCTAGAAGCATTCCAAACAAAAACAACATTAGTACTCATATGTTTGACTTTCACTAGCATTTAGTGCAAGATCCTAGATTTCATATATGAGCCATTAAGCTCCAACAATCAAAACCAATCAAAGCTCAAATTCAAATTTCAACAATTTTCATAAATCTCAGATTATCACACTTGTCATAGCATATTAGAGAATTGAACTTCTACTAAGGTTTTGTTACAAAACCCTAGAATTCACTAACACCATCATCCTAGAGAATACTTTGACTAAGGCTTAGTTCTAAACCCTAAGACTTATGATCATCAACAATTAGGTCAACACATATCTAGGATTCCATCACCATGCACAAGCATATCATAACCAATGTTTTAAAACTTCGACTCCGACTCTGACTCAGCCGAGGATCTACTCCGACTCCGACTCCGACTTGGTATCGACTCGGCCGACTCGATTTCAATGACTCGGTCGTTGTAAAAAATACATTAATATATATATATAATATATATATATATAATATATATTTTTTTTTTTTTTTTATTTTTTTTATAAAAAAACATAATTTTAAAGATTTTAAACATAATTTTAAAGATTTTCATTCATGTTTCCAAAAACACAGCATTATAATATAGATGGAACACAACATATGATCAAAGTAGGCTCATGAACCAATCCATTATATCAAAATGGCACCTTGTGCACTGTCCAATGGCAATACATAGTCAACTGCCATACATGATCAAAGACTCAAAACAAAAAACACATAACCAAGGAGGCTAGAAATGGCCTCTACAACAAAAGTAAATTGTGACCAGACTCCAGTACTACTGGCTAGTAGCTACTGCCAAAGGAGCCAAGATCATGTCGATCAATCTCTGGATCATCATCAGAGTCAGGCAGGGGGCCCCATGGCTCCTCCTCCTCATCATCATCTCCAACTGCAACTGTAGAAGTGGTACCACTAGCAGGTTGTGCAACTGCAGTAGATGCAAGCTGAGATAGAGAAGATATGCGGCTGGCTTCTGTCGTGGCTGAGCAGAGGAAGCGCCTGCAACTAGAGTCCTTGCTGCTTATGAGACTGAGGCTGGTGGATCGGGATTTGCATTCAACTAAACAACATGTTCAATTGATGCCTCGATATCTAAATCTAAATCTAAATCAAGATCCTCATCAGGATCAAACTCTGCTGGATGACTCTCCATTCCCCAATCTAATGTTGGATCAATGGCTTCCAACACAATGGGATCTAAATCAGGGCTTTTGTTCAGCAATTGGTTTCGTCTGAGCCGGAGGTTTTATTGGACATAGACTAGATCATTTAACCGATTTTGATCCAAACGATTTCTCTTTGTTGTGTGAATGCTCTCAAAGACAGACCAATTGCGTTCATAGCCAGTAGCATTGCAAGTTTGACTCAAAATACGAATTGCAAACTTCTGCAATTCAGGACAATGGCCACCAAAGGCCTCCCACCATTGTGCTGCAAAAAACATAAGAGTGTAATGAGTTAGCTCAACAAAATTACAAATTATATCCAACTTTCAAATTATAAACGATTTAACAAAATTTAAAAAAAAAAGTAAAACTATTAAGAATTTGAAAATTGAAATTTTTGTTTACCTGGCTCATCTGCTTCTCTTGCAATCTTTGCTAGGTTCTTCCCAAAGGTACCCGAGGCATTGCTGAAGGTTGTGACCTGTTGGTGTATCTCCAGTTGATCAGACTCCAATGGGATCATGCGATCAATGCAATCAATCAGCCCATCTCTGATCTCCCCCCTCAAAGCTCCTGACTCCTTAGCTTTACAATGATATCGTGGGTTCAAAAAATACCCAACTGCATGTATAGGGGGATGGAGTTGATTGTTCCATCTTTCATCAATGATTGCCCAAATGCGCCCATACTTAGCTACTCTATCCTTGTATGCCCTCTTTATTTGCTCCTTTGCTTGATCCATAGCCTCATAAATGAAGCCCATAGCCAACCTTTCCCCATCCACCAACCGCAACACCTTAACTAGTGGCTTAGCAAGCTTCACAATCTTTGCTGCTTTTCTCCAAAAAGTTTCTTCATTAACTTTCTTTTTCAATTCTTTGCCTTCCGGTTTGTTAGACCAATTGCTTTGATTCCATTCATCACTGGAAAACATCTTTTGCAAGTTTCTATGTGGGGAAAGCATAGATTGCAATGTCAAAAAATGTGTAGCAAATCTAGTGATGGCAGGCCTAATAATATCCTTGCCCCCAGTGTGTTTCCTCATGAGGCTCAAAATCAATGTATGATTGTAGATAAATTTTGTTATGCTTTTGGCATGATCTACAGTGTTTTTGACCCAATCTATTTTTCCATTATCCTCAAGCATGAGGTCTATGCAATGTGCAGCACATGGGGTCCAAAAGATGGTCTTGTTTTTTTCTTCTAACAGTTTACTAGCAAGAACATAGTTAGAGATGTTATCTGTGATGACTTGAACAACATTAGCCACCCCCACCTCCTCAACAACCTGATCCAATAACTGAAATAACAATTGCCCATCTTTTACCTTATCAGATGCATCAACTGATTTTAAAAACATGGTTCCCCGTGGGTAGAAGACAAGAAATTTTATGATGGTATAATTTCTTTGATCAATCCATCCATCTGACATGATGGTACATTCTGTTCTTGCCCATGAGTCCTTGAAATCTTTCAAATATTCATTAATGGATTCAATTTCTTTCTGCAAACGATACTCCCTTAGCTCATGCATAGTAGGGCCTTTGAAGCCTTTTCCAGCAACATGTATGGCATCAAACATAGGCTCATAATATGGTGAATGAGAAGCATTGAAGGGGATATCAGCATCATACCACCATCTAGCTATGTACTCACAAGCAGTCTGCCTCAATTCTTTCTTCAAATGGTCGTCTAAAGTGGGCTGCATTTGACTTTTACTAACTTGAGGACCATGTGCATCTGATGGAGAGGAGGGAGTGAAATAACTTTTGATAGTCATATCACCCTTTTTCATTCTACCCTCTCCCTTATCTTGAACATAACCAAAAGAGGGAGGAACATATCGGAAAGGGTTGGATGTATCAGTATGAGGGATAGAGGAAGAACTCTCAAAATCATAATTGGGGTTGGTAGCCATCATTTTTTGTATCTCCCTCTTCCTCCCAATTTCAGCCTCTAACTCTCTTTGCCTAGCCTTATCTTCTTTAAACTTCTCAAAGCTGGCCAACAATTGCTTCCTAATCTCCCCAATTTCTAGTGAGGTACATGGAGTAATTTGGCCTCTAATCCCCGCCAAGTGTTGTTTTAGCCTATTAATGCCCCCAAGACCTTCCTTAATTTTCCTATGGCAAAATTTGCATTGCATTTGACTATCAACCATTTCAACATAACCATTTCAACTTATGCCCAAGCAGGATCTCTCGCTCTAGATGCCATTTTTTGACTAGGAAATGAAAGCAAACAATCTGAAAATGAAAAAAAAAAAACATTGATTCAATGTTCATTTTTTTCACAAAAAATACTCTCTAGGCTTTCTAGATATGCACATAAAATTTAATAAGCAAAAACAGATTTGTAGAGGTGAAAAAAAAACCCTCCAGGCACAAATTGCCTCCTCAAGCTTGCTCCAAGAATCAACTCCTCAATGCTGCTCCAAATGGTTGCCCAAGAAGCTCCTCACTCCAGCTATAACGCTTGCCCAAGACTCCTGACTGCTGCTCCAAAAACAAACTCAAGAATTGCTCACTAACTCTCAATGAAGTTCTCACTCAAATGCATGAGATGGCTGTGAGAGAATGAGAGCATTTGAGTGTGTTAAATAGGGTTTGGGAGGGGCGAATGGACCCCAAATAACATTTAACTAATTTATAAAACACATTGGAGTCCCCACCAATCAACTAACACTTAAAAATTAAAAAAAATATATGAGAAATCACATTTTATTTGGGGTTACAGGCTGCAGTTAATGACTCAGCCGAGTTATTGCAGAAACGACCGAGTTGGTCGAGTCATGGCTGACTCGGCCTCCCGTACCGTTTCTTCTGTCGGGTCATAAAAAATTGCAATGACTTGAATCAACTCGGCCGTTTCGGATTCAGTTCGGCTGAATTTTAAAACATTGATCATAACAAGTGTTAGTCAAACCAAAAGACACAAATATCAATATATTAAAGTTAGACATATAACGAACTTGATCAGACTAGGGTTTTGATCAAACAAACACACATATACCTAGGATTTCATTCCTCAGACATTATATAAAATAAGTGTCTTGCTTATACACCCTACCAAACCCTAATGATCTAATGTTTCATTTCAAAACATAGCAAACCCTAATTTATCAATACTTCAAAGGTTTGGGATTTTAGATATAACCATTCAACCCTAACAAGTTAGTTTTTTCATAACCATACCAAAAACCCAAACATGACATCATTAAAAACTTCAAACATTAAGATTATCATTTTCTTAGAATTTACTAATAACCCTAAGGAGGCTAGGGTTTCACGCATTATCATCGACATACCCTTAAGTTAGGGTTTTACAAAGAACCTTTCTAGGGTTCTGTTGTAGTGCTAAAACCACCCTCCAAAATTTTTCCTTAGGTTCATTTTGGAGCCTCCCTACCAATCATCCTTAGCATCATGTCTTACACTGTCCAAAGTACATAGGCTTCAACTGAGTTTCAGTGGCCTGCTAGCCTGTGCATGTCAACTTGTTTCCCTTTCACCACAGGCTGTCATTCCCAGCTTAAGCAATTTTTTGGTTGAGATGCTCCCCCTGAAAATTGCGCAATTCTAGAGGGGAACCAGCCTTTCCTCCAGAAATTGTGCAATCCTATTGGGCTCTAGAAATGCGCAGTTTAGCTAGGCAACCTTCCCCTTGAAAATTGCACAGTGCCACTCGACATTAGGTTTCAGCTTAGGAATTGCGCAATTCTAATAGACAGCGAGGGCTTCAGTCCAGAAATTGCACAGTGCATGAGGGATAGTCAGTGTTGCTCAGCCCAGGAAACTGCACAAATCTCATCCACAGGCTTGCAGATTGCTGCATGTGCTTTCAGGTTGACTGGTTCCTCTAGGACTAAGCAATCCTGATTTAAATGCATGGGTTACTTTTCCCGAAAAGGCAAAAGGCAAAAAGAAAAAAAGCATCCCTAGATTTTAGGGATCCATTTTAGCAGTTTGAGGTAACATGCAAAAGTCATTTGGAACCCTCCCGCCAAATGTCGCTGTTTCCTAGATTTGTGGCATGCGTGTCATAACCTCGATCTTATCAAAACTTATTCATTCGACGCTGCAGAGCTCATTCCTCACATCGATCTTAGAGCTCTGACATCCCACGTCACATCTAGGAGTCTTCAACACATTCGACTCAACTTTTCTGGGTGAGTCTGCTTTTCATGTCTTTTGCTGCTTTTTTAGCACTTTTTTTATTTCGGCTTGTGTGAGTGTTGTCTGCTTGGTTTCAATGAACGCTTGCTGTCGTTTTGATATATGTTAGCTTGTAGAAGCATTGTTTTAGTTTTCCTTTGCATCTCATTGCTGTCACATGCATGATACTATTTATGAACTGACAGTCGCCATTGCGCCAAACATCCTTCACACATGTTCGCTTTCCCGTTTTCTGAATCTTGCACTCACTGTTTGCATGCATAATCATTCACTCTTGCTTATGCTTGGTCTCGCCATGCATCCAAACCTTCTCATATTTTCAGTGGCCCATCGGCGGGTCTGGGTTGCCTTGGCCCGGACCTTGCCTTGCCCAGCCAACAATGCGCATCCCTAAGAATGAAGGCTCTGCCTTCCTTCGAGAAAATGCACAAAACTAGTCAGCACTGACCCTAGGCTTGCTCTGCGCAATTTTGGGAGGCAGTGCCCAACTGGCCCCAGAAACTGCGCAATGCAATTTTCTTGGTTTGCATGCCCTTGCTCATTGCGCAGTTTCAGTCCTTAGTAAGCCAGGCTGGACTGTGCATTGCGCAGTTCCAATAATTAGTCAGCCTCCTCACAACCTGGACTGTGCCTTGCGTAGTTTTGGCAGTCAGTCAATTTTGGGATCCTTCTTCCGTCTCTGAAATGAATTAGTGCTATGCACAATTATGAAAAAATGAAAATTTTGAAAAAAATGAAAAGTGAATAGGGCGAAAGAAGGGAAAGGCTTCTTGCGTAGAGAGGTGCTGCAAGTAACTTCGCCTGGGTACTAACAATGCCCATTGGCAGCAGAGCGATGCTTGTGTTCTTGTGTGACTACACCGGGGTACTGTCCAGGCCTGCCGGCAGTGGAGCAACACCAGAGATGAAACTTAAACTCTAACTGTCATATTGCTTGTGTACCAATATACCCCTCATCCCCAATTGAAACAACTGTGGTGACTTGGCTTGGAATGTGTGCTGACCGACCACGAGCATGGCAGATGCCACGTCTTTCAATCAAGCTAGTGTGGAAGCCAAGATGATAAGAGTACTGAACAATACCTCCGGAGAAGTTAGACTTGCTTTTCACGAAACAAGGTCCATTCAGAGCGCTGGAGTTCTAACAGTGTGTCGCCAAGTGTTGTAGCGGCTACAACCACTCTCCAAAATTTTGCTTTAGCTTCGTTTTGGAGCCTCCCTACCAACTATCTTTAGCATCATGTCTTGCATTGTCCAAAGTACATAGGCTTCAACTAAGTTTCAGTGACCTGCCAACCTGTACATGTCAACTTGTTTGCCTCTCACCATAGATTGTCATTCCAGACTTAGGGAATTTTCTCGCTGAGATGATCCCCCTAAAAATTGCGCAATGCGCATCCTTGAGAATGAAGGCACTTCCCTCCTTGGAGAAAATGCACAAAACTAGCCAACACTAACCTCAAGCTTGCTCTGGGCAATTCTGGGAGGCAGTGCCCAACTTGCCCCTGAAACTGCGCAATGCAGTTTGTTGGGTTTGCATGCCCTTGCTGACTGAAACTGCGCATTGCGCAGTTTCAATCCTTAGTAAGCCAGGCTAGACTATGCATTACGCAGTTCTAGCAGACATTCAACCTTTTGACAACCCGGACTGTGCCTTGCGCAGTTTTGGCAGATAGTCTCCTAGCCTCTTGGTGGAAATTGCACAATCTTCACAATCAGTCGCACAGGTGTGTTGCAAGTCAGTCCTCAGGTTTGTTTTGATTTTCAACTGACAGATTGCTTGCCATGAGTGTTGCTATGTCTCCAGGTATCACAGGTGCTCGTCATCCTCTCAGCAACACAGGTATAATGGCCTCCAGGAGAGTAGAGTCAAGGACATTGTTGAGAGCGCAACTGGGGATGTAGTTGAGCAAGTGTCTATGAGCTTGCCTATCTATGAAGACACCAAGTTTATAGACAAGGATATCAAGATGAAATAGTAGCGACATTGTAGCAAGCAACACCATCAGCAACAACAGAAGGTAGCAGACCTGTGCGTGGCAAAGCAAGAGGAAGGTTGTTGACAATGCAGAGGTGGAGCAAAGCTGCAAGTTCAAAGCAGATTCACTTGTGATGAAAACAACTTTGGAGATTGAGGCTAAGAGGTGACAAGGGGATCACACAAAGGCAAAGAGAGAAACAGAGGATGGAGGAAACAGAGAGGGAGTTGTAGGGGTTGAAGCGACAACTCAGGGAAGAACAGGAGCTATGCAGAGGAGAGAAGGAAGCGTAGGAGGAATGGGTACAACCAGAGGTGCAACATGCACAGATTGATGAAATTGTGCCCATACAGGTCTTAGATCCATCCCAGCAGCTGGCACAAAGTAGACAGGGTGAACAGTGTTATCAATCACATGCACAGATGTTCAGGAGCATGGATGTCATTGTGCTCACGCATGCGATCCCATCCATTGGCACACTCATCGAGGCGAAGACAAACAACCAAGTCCGACTGGAGCTGGACATGTACTTCGACGAGTTGATGCACATAGCCACCAACACAGACTTGGAGATCAACGCAGACACTATGCATCAGTGTGTTGCTGGTTCGGCTGCACTCAAGACTATGATGCGCATGTTATCAGACGAGTTGGATAGAGGAGCCAAATCAGTGTACCCGGATGCAGCGGAGGCAAGAGTTCACTTCCAGAAAGATGTCATCATAGAGTACACGGACACCATCATAGACTACCCAGCTTAGCATTAGTTTGCCACTGTCGATCATCGCGAGGATGTCAAAGAGTTGGTCTTCCCACAACTATCTGAGTCTCAGTGATGCCTTGCATGGCTTACTCAAGCCTATTTTGTCTCACATGGGTACATGTGCAGATTGTAATGTAACATCTTATAAAAGTGAAAGAACAAGTGTCGATAGTAGAATGTAACAGTCATATAGTAGTTGAAGAGTCATGAGGGTAGGTGAAGAGTCACAAAGGGGAATGTCAAGGGTCATCTCACCTTTTGCTATTTATAGAACCTCATAACTCATTGTACAGGCTTTTGAGAGCCAAGCTTCCTATAGGTGTATTTTAGAGAAAGCTTGGAGTGTATTGTAATGAGCCTTGGCTTCTCCACAGTGCAGAGCTAGTATCTCTCTTTGGAGGAGCAGGCAACAATGATTGTAACGTTCCATTGTCGGGACTAGTAGTTGGACATGGATGTATGTATCATTGGAACTTTCACTTTCTTAATATAACAGAGCCAACACATTTCATGCATATGTTGTTATTGTATTTCAGCTGTCTTGGTTACTCTAATGATATATGGAGTTGTTTGCTTACGCATGTATGTATGGAATCTTTCTATATATGTATGTATGAATCTTATTGAGATGTGCTGTTGGTTTAACCATCACTTTGGATCGTTGGCGAACCTGCCTTCTAGCCTGTGATATATCTTTGTTTGTGTGTCAAGTTGAGTGTTTCCACAGGTTTCTAAGGGGCGCATTCATTCCCCATTCTGTGTGTTAGAACCCTTCATACATCTTCCTTGGCTTGTTGCACTGGTCACACCCTTGCTACCAACAAGGACATCCTACTTACTTTTGTGTGTAACTGTGGTCAAGGAAATACCGTATGACCCACTGCTGGGACTCCTACACCAAACTGTCTGAGGTCTAGGTGGGATTTCTTACCGGGGAGATCCCCTGACATGTTGGTAGGTCTAGCACCGTCAACAGGCTCCACAAGAATAATCAAAGATATGAGTAGGGTAGACTTATCTAATGATGAATCACCCAGTCAAGAATCTTTATGATTCAAGAGAGCTAAACACGATAATGTTAGTAATGTAGAATAGTTTATCAAGAATGAATATCATGAAGAGAGCAAAACTTATAGTTTAAGGCAATGTTGCACGAAGCCCCCCCCCCGGCGGTTCCAAGCCCCGAAGCGCATCCGGTACGGAAGCGCCTAGGAAGCTTGGTCGGAAGCGGCGCTTCCGAATTCGGAAGTGCCGCTTCGGCTTTTTTAGCCGCTTCCTGGAAATTTGGAAGTGTTGTACGGAAGCGCCGCTTCCATGCCTTCGAAGCGCGCTTCGTACGACGCTTTGGGCCTCAGAAGCGTGGCGCTTTGGAGGTGGAAGCATACGCTTCGGGCAAGAAGGCCGCGCACAAGGGAAAAAGACATTTTAAATTTTTTTTTTTTTTAAGTTATGTTAACTTAGCATAAAGTGGGTGGGTTAGGGTGAGGTTAGAGTGAGGTTAAGGTGAGGAATGAAAAGAATAAAGCCCCCATTCATTCCTCATTTTCTCACTTTTTATGAGAGTTGGAGAAGAGAAGAGAGAAGAGGAGAAGAGCAGAGAGGAAAGGAGAGGAGAAGAGAGGAGAGCTTGGAGGAGTGAAGAAGGAGGAGTTAGGAGAAGGAGGAGGAGCTTGGAGGATTTCATCTACAAGAGCTAAAGAGGTAAGTTCAAACCCCAAACTCCCTTATTTTTTTGACAAATTTTTTGTATTTTTCTCCTCCCTCTCCTACTCTTTCCCATTGTTTCTACTTGCTCCTTTATTTACAGGTTGTCCACCACCTATATTCCAAGATGGTGTTCTTTTGGCTTCTATGTATCATTCCACTCTTGGTTTTAATGATGGCAACGGGGAATAGGAATAGAAGGGAAGAAACAGAAGAGGACAGTGGTCCCAATATGAGTGACCCAATGTATGATGAGGAGGAAGGGTTTGAAGAGGAAGGGGATGAACCTGAAGGGGACACTGAAACACAAGATGGGAAAGCTACATCAACACCCTTGTGGAACTATGTGACCAAACTTGATGGGGGAAAGGGTGGTGGATCTTACAAATTTGTGCGCCCTCATGGTTGTCATGGAGGAAAACCATATTGTGGTTCATATACCCGTCTGAGGAGGCATCTTTGTGGTGTGCTAGACAGTGATGAAAAAAAGGGTTCTGTGGGGGTACAAATTTGCCCAAACATTTCAACTAAAGAAAGAAGAAAATACATCCAAATAGAGATGGTTGTACAATAAAAAAAAGAAACAAAAAACTCATTCTGAATCAAGTGCAACCTCTAAATTTGGTAGTTGCTCATCTCCTCATGGTACTTCTGCAAGCTCTGGAGGTAGAAGAACAATAGTGAATTTCCTTAATGTTGCTGGGGGGGATGATGTGGATGGAAAGATAGTCCATTTTCTTTGTGCTTGCGGTGTACCATTCAATGTGCTTCGCTCTCCCTATTGGCATGAAATGGTAAAGGCCATCAATGAAGCCCTAAAAGGATACAAGGCCCCTAACTATGAGAAAGCTAGAACAATGTTACTAGAAAGAGAAAAAGCTAAGGTTCAAAGAGCTTTAACACGTTTTACAAATGAGTGGGTAGATTCTGGGGTATCCATTGTATCAGATGGGTGGACAAATATTAGAAACCAACATTTGATAAATGTTCTTGGTGTTTCTTCTAGTGTGCAGTATTTATTACATGTCATGACTCCTCCTCCATCATTGCATCTGCACAAAACATTGCAGATCTTCTATTGAAATCAATCAAAGATGTTGGTCCGAATAATGTGGTTCAAGTGATCACGGATAATGCAGCAAATTGTAAGGCAGCAGGAAAAATTATTGAGCGTACTCATCCACACATCTTTTGGTCTGGGTGCCTGGTTCACACATTGAACCTTTTGATGCATGATATTGTGAAACACAAAGAATGTGGGTGGATTGGTGAGGTTTACAAGAAAGGGAAGCAACTCATTAAATTCATCACAGGGCATACAAGGGTAAACTACTTCTATGGCACTTACTCCAAGTTGCAGTTGCTTAAAATTGCAAAGACAAGATTTGCTAGTTATTACCTCACCTTTAGGCGGGTAGTGAAGGTGAGACAAGCTTTAACTAATTTGGTGTGTGTTGATTCATGGGATGAAATTAACACTGACATAGATGGTGCTAATGCAGTCAAGGACACTGTTCTTGACAGTTACTTTTGGGGACAGGTTAAATATGTTTTGCAATTCACCAAACCAATTTATTACATGATCAAGTTTGCAGATTCAGATCGACCAGTAATTGGGGAGGTGTATGAGCAAATGGATAGCATGTTGGGCAGATTAAAGACATTGTTGAGCCTAGAGATACCACCTTGTACAATTATATTTGTGTAGAGGTGGAAAACCGATGGGAAATGCTAAATGTTCCATTGCATGCATTAGCATATGTTTTGACACCTAAATACTATCATCCATCATGGCTTTCAACACTAGCACCTGGGAAGGGGGGAAGTAGGAGAAAACCACACCAATATCAAGAGGTTCACAAAAATATATGGCTGCATTGAGTAAATTAATCCTTGATGAGGAGGAGGTTGCATTGTTATGGAGACAGGTGAGCAACTATACGCTCAACACTGGTCCATTTGGGAGCATGCATGCAATTAAAGATCAAGAGACTTTTTTCTGCTCTTGAGTGGTGGAACATGCATGGAGGGGGGTACCCCACTTCTACAGAGTTTGGCATTGCGAGTGCTATCACAGGTGGTAAACACTTCTTCTGCAGAGAGGTGTTGGAGCTCTTATTCTTTCACCCACAGTGTTAAAAGGAACAGGTTGAGTTTAGACTAGGCAGAGAGCTTGGTTTATGTTCATTACAACTTGTGATTGTTGTCCCATTACTGTGAAGATGCAAAGTCTAATAAAGACTTGTTGATTTGGGACAAGAATCCAGAGGAGCCCAATTTGGAGGATGGAGTGTTGCGATTAGAGCAATTAGAGGATGCTCTTATCCAGGTATGTGTCCATTGTGATATGAATTTTCCAATTTTTCCTTATAAAGCATTTCTCTAATTCATGTTTTTAATTTTTTTGTTAACTAGTGTTTTTTTTTTGCATGAATTTTTTGAGCGATTTCAGGATGATGATGATTGTGTTGATATGCCATCCCCACCCCCATCTGGTCCCTTGGTTCCTAGGTTCCATCATTCAACACCAACAACAGGGGGCTCTTCTTCATCAGTTTCAGTGCCACGACTTCCACAAGCACCATCTTCTTCATTGCCACCACGTGGAGGCCCGCTACCACGTTCTATTCGTGGTGGAAGGAGGAAAGATTAGTAGATATATTCACAATCTACTACTTTTTGTCATAGATTACTCATTAGACTTGTAGACTTGTGAATTTGAATTTTGAACCTTTTTGGCTTGGCGGTGACCAAGTGACATATTTTGTAAACATTATTATTTGAATTTTGGACATGACCAATGTTGACAGTTGCTCACTTGCTAGATATATAATTTGTCTATGTGTGTTTTATAATATGCTTTAATTTTTATTTTTTGAATATGCTTAAAATTTGATGTATGTTTGTAATAGCTATATAGTGATTCTTTTTACATAAGTTACTACAATGAATCATGGATGGCATATCTATCTGATTTTTTGCAAAAATATGCATGTTTTCATGTCTTCTACCATTAATTTTGTATTTGGGATGTTTGTTTTAGTTATAAATGTTAAATATATTATATATATATAAGTATATAGCAGACGCTTCGGCGTCCCCGCTTCCAAAAAACGCTTCCGCTTCGCTCCCGCTTCATGCAACATTGGTCTAAGGTGTACCTTTTGTTTCTTAACAAAACTTGTAACTCCAATGCTTTGTCTTTGTGAGGCCTTCTTCCGTAATCCTTGAGTATTCAACAAGCTTTTCCTAAACAAGGAAAATATGAATAGAAATGTGATTAGTATTTAATGGAAACAAACTTAGATATGTGAGGAAAATTAAAAATGAAAAGGTAATACAACAAATAAGATACTTATCTTTGGAAGTTGGTAAGGGCTTCCGCCAAGCTCGAGGGATACCTATAACCTTATAAAACCAATCCAAAAATGTTTTTTCAAAATATGTTAAACCTACAAATACTAGAAATAAAAAATGAAATAAC
Source organism: Pinus taeda (assembly GCA_000404065.3). NCBI lineage: Eukaryota > Viridiplantae > Streptophyta > Pinopsida > Pinales > Pinaceae > Pinus > Pinus taeda. The sequence goes on from APFE031550051.1 coordinate 36,091, forward strand.
TAAAGCTTAGAGCAAAGGACTTAGTAGTGTAAGTCCCTTATATCTAGTTCTTCGACTTTATTCTTCTTCGACGATCCTTCTTCAGCAACATTAGCTTGGGCCCTATTCCTTTTCTTATTCTTCGGATTGTTAGGACAATCACTTTTATAGTGACCCATTTTATGACACTGGTAGCATTCTATTTTGGACATGTCTACCTTCCTTTTTGGCCCTTTTGACTTCTTGAAGTTTCCTTTCTTGTGATAAGCAGAGTATGCATTTGAAACTTTCTCTTCTTCATTGTTGGTTACTAATGAGATTCTCATCTCGTCTTGGCTGCAGGCATTCCGTAATTGTTCAAATGATGGTGTTTCTTTCTAGCTGTTGAGTCCTGAAGCAAAAACACTAGATGTAGGTGGCAATCCCAATAATGCAGTAATCACCAACTCTTTTTCTGGTACAATCTCATCAATGGCTAGAAGGTCATCTCTAATTCTAGCTATTCTTACAAAGAAGGAAGCCACAGTGTCATCTTTTGTCATTTTTGTGGTCCTTAATTCATTCTTAAGACTTGCTACTTGACTGATGTTCTTGATAGTGAACAATTTTGATAAGGCTTCATACCATCAATGTCATAGCCAATATTTTTGACTCTCTATACTTCACTTTGTCTGCATCACTAGATCCTTCAGTAGGTTTCTTCACTTTTCCTTTGACCAAATCCAAGACTTTGTTCTTTTCAAGAATGAGGTCAATTCTCTTTTTCCATGACCTGTAATTAGATGCTCCTTCCAATTTGTTCTCTCCTTTTATTGTGTTAGCCATCTTCCTTGAAGGTAGTAAGCTTCTTTTCTTATAAGAACTCCTTATATGATCCCTTGCTCAACCTTTTGAGGTTTCTTAGACTCCTTTTAGTAGATCCTTAAACTGCCTTTTTCCTTCTTCACCTTAGCTCTGAAACCATGTTAGAAAATCAGAAAGGCAGAAAGATTTTCTTATATAGATAATTACTTGTGATTCTTTTATCTTTTAGCTCATCAAGCAATTACCAAAATAATAGCACAAAGACACTAGATATAGGCGGACCACCAGGGAAAAACCCCTATCTAGGGGAAAACCCGTTAACAACTCTTCCTTAATAATTTGTTTGAGATAATCTAAGACTCTTACTTAAACCCAAACTTCCTCCACACCAAGTCAACCCTTTCTTCCTTCTTGCAGATGATAACCCTTCAATAACAACCTCGACCTAGCAGCATCAACTTGTAGTAGCAACTTCGACTAAGCAACTGGTATTAGCAGAAAACAAGAAAGTCTTCGATCTCCTAGAGGAATCCATGAAAGAGAGAGATAGATAGCCCAAAATTTCTATTTTCCCTTTTTCTTCCTCTTTCTCCAACTTTGAACTTCTTTTTCCTTCCTTTCTTCCTTCGCACTTTTCTAGCTCTTTCTTCTGGATATCGAACTTTTATGTGTGAGAGAGAATGCTCCAAATGAAATCAAATTGCTCCAATATATAGGCTTTTGGTGATGTGGAATTACCGAGGCCGGCCGACTTGGTGTGGAGGTGACTTATAGCTTATTTGACTCAATATTAATTCTTTTTACATGATTCAAAAGCCCAAGAACGGTCTATTTTAATGGACAATGACTCTAATGACTTAGAATAAATCCTAGAAGTCCTCAATGGGACTTTGACCTAAAACATGATGACCCAAGCATGAAACCCATGCTTTAATAAGTCATAATAATAATAATAATAATATCTTCTTCATTCTTTTGATAAATACATTTCGTTGTGACTCAAATACATTTATGAAGATCGAACCTAGTTACATTTTTCAACACCAAGCTCCGAGTAGCATTGGAGCTTGGGGTACATGATTTCCAAGGATTGGGAGCAGTACCTATGCGACATGGAATAAATGTAAGCTTGTAAGAGGGCTCTTTGATGATTTGAAGATCAAAACCTTGGTTTAACAAGGTTGACCGTTGGCTATTGAAGGTAACAAGAAATGGTTAGTGCATTGGTTTGTCTCCATAATCTCTTGGGAGCAGAGGCCAATAAGACTATGTCATTGATGAATAGGACCAAGGAAATCGACACCTAATATAGAAGATAACTATCCCCCTCTTGGATGTGCTCATGGAGGAAGGATTCTAGCTCATTGATATAGATCCCAAAGAAGGTCTGTGAGAGGGGGCACCCTTATTTTACCCCAATGCAAAGTGGTCCCAGAAGTAAAAAAAGTCAACTTGGTCTCAAATTGTTCAACTTGATGAGAGGTTTGCATGACATGTGAAATTTTTCCAAAGAATGAAGGTAGTGACAAGTTACAACTGGTCAAAGATGGTCAATTAGGCTGTACAGGTTTCAACTGGCAGAATAGGGCTAGCTTTGGGAAGTTATGGACATACATTTTGTTAGAAGTGATTTGCAAGTGGAGAGGAGCAAAAACCAAGTCTCAGAATCTTTAGATTCTTTAGGGAGATGGAGAACCAGAGTAGCCATATGATGATGTGGCAAGATCAATGATTATGTGGCAGTGCTAGGCAAGATCAAAAAATTTGGAGGCACACATAATTTGGGCTAGTGTAGCTTACAACAAACCCATGTGTTAGATTGGTCAAAATCATTAGGGTGTTGGAGATCTTAGTGGCAGGGGCTTAAGTCAAGTTCACTAAAGGAGAAAAGTTAAGAGAACTAGTCATTATGAAGGTTAACTAGTTGTTCGAAGGTCAAACTAGACATTAGAGGTAGCTTGGACCAGGAAGTTACATGGACCAACAAGATTGCCATTATGAAGTCAAAAGATTCAAAGGCCAAGTCGAGTTCTATCCTAAGCAAGTCGAATTGCTATGGACCAAGTCAAGCTTCCTTAAGGATGTTGGAGATGAACGTTGATCTATTTTTTGTTACTATTCTTCATGTTTGGCTATTCCTGGCCACAACCAAAAGGAATCTTGGACCAAATTGTTCTCTGTGAACTAATTTGACCTCTTGGAGGGCAAAATAGTTTTGTAATGTAATATTTTATAAAAATACTAAGTCTCCGACATGTGAATGACTAATATTTTTTTGTTTTGTTTATTCTAGAGGAGCCCAACTAGCCATTAGAATTAAAAAAAAAGGCTAGCCTTATCTCTAGCAAAAGGTGGTTGTTGTTTTCATTTGAGATTAGTGCCATTAATGAAGAACTTCATTTGCAAACCAGTGTAATTTTTTTGCATCGTTTGGGTTTGATTTTACTTTCTTTTCTTTTCTTGATCTGTTGTGGTATTCAATTTAATAAATTTCACAATGAGAAAGATCGTAATGAATTTAGAGGATTGTGCCAATTAGGGGTCACATAGTAGGGGAAAAACTAGGGAGAAATTCCATTTTGTCTTTTTGTTGCCTCTGGGTCGTTCCAACGAGGGTTGAGCCATTTCAACATGGAGCTTCATTTGGGAAGAGAATTTGTACTTCACCACGCACTCGAACCAAAGCCTAGAGAATGCCACACTAGGGGCCGCTTCTTGTTGGGTTTGAATTGTGGAAGAAATATCAAGTCACAAGTGGGGGCAATTTCTTTTAAAGACCAACCCCATTTCCCTGATAAAGTGCAAGATCTTCTTTTAGAGGAGTGCATTTCACAACCCAGTGTTGAGGTAAAGTATTTTGGCACAAGGTAAAAGTTGCAGCAATCGCTTGATTGCAAAAATTCCATTTTTTATTTTTGATTTTAAAATTTAGTTCAGGAAATTTACTTGCTGATTTGTTTTTAGATTTATATCATAAACAACAAGATTACTTACCTTGGGATATAAAAATAAAGCTAAATCTAAACAGATGGTTGATAGTTCGAGTTGAATTATTATTTGGATATCTTTACACCTTTGTATCAAGTGATGAACAAATCTGCAACATTTCTCAAGGTTCTCTGTTCATATCAAGTAAGTTATTTATTTGGAACCTTGCACATTCCTAGGCCCCTATACTTCTAGTGTAACCCCTTGTTATTATTAGTACAACCCCCTTATTATATTGTTGTACCCATGTAGTCCCCATATTGTTATTATTTTGCCCCATAGAAGCCCACTATTGTTATTATTGTGCCCTTACATTATTATTGTTATGTTGGCTCTGATTATATTATGATCCCTTAGACTCCTATATATAGAAAGGAGGTCTTGTCATTTGTATCATCTAAGAATTGTTCATTTGTGTAATGTAAAGGAGGTTGCACCCTCGAAGATGCTTATTTCTAAGGCATTGATCTATCTTTTCTATCTTTTTGTGAGCTGGTTTCATAACATTTTGTATCAGAGCCTTTGGATTCTAGGGTTTCGCTGCTCCAAACAGGTCATCATGGCATTTGCGCTATAACTTTTTTTTCTGCGACATTTCAGACGCTAAAAAAAAACCCATTTGGGTTGCTATCGTTCTGAAGCTTGGGTCCGAATTTCAGAGCTTTTCGTGCTATATCTGCGGAGATATGATCTGAGGAAGTTGGCCTTTTTGAAGACTCCCGAATTACATTCCAAACAGGTGACCTTGGGAAAATCGTCATAACTTTTGTTTTGAACATCAGATTGAAATTTCGTAAGATGTTACAGAAAGAGGACAAATTGTAGTTTCTTGTGTATATTTTTCAGATCCTAAGGTTAACACAGTAACACGTGGCACTTCATACAAGTTCGCTCTTTTGAAAAGGTATATAATCAGGTCATCTTGGGATATAGTGCATAATTCTTTCTTGGAGAATCTAAATTCGATCAGACTTGTGGCATTGGAAAGAAGACACAGAGGGCTGCTGCAGGTCGCAATTTCAGAACTGAAAGAACCGAAATTACAGAGTTATAGTTGTTTCAAGATCGAGCTCCTAAAATCAAGAAAAGGCGATATGAGGAAGTTTGATGGCAAGGATCCGGTAAATTGGATACTTCAGATGAAGCAATATTTTGATCTACATGGTGTACCACTGTTACAAAAGGTATGTATTGCATCTTCATATTTAGAACCGGATCAATTTTTATGGTATAAAGGGCGTTGTTTTCACAGAGGAAATGATAGCACATTATGAGGATACAAAGAGCAACACCTTCTTTAGAGCAACACCACAAAAATTGGAAAGAGAGAAAGGGCTTTGTTACAAATTGGAAAGTAAAATTATGGCAACAAGGAAGTCTACCCCTCACAACTATAATAATGGAAGTGTTGTTTCTCCTAGCCTTCCACAATCTACAAGGGTTACACCACAACAATTGGAAGAAAAAAGAAAAAAGGGCTTTGTTACAGTTGTGATAGCAAATGCACTAAAGGTCATAAGTGTGCTGAGAAGAAATTATTTTACATAGCATATGAAGAGGAGGAAGAAAAGGATCAAGAAACATCAAAAGAAGAGGATATGCGCCAGGACCCAACCCTAGAAAAAGAAGAAATGAATTCGACCATATCTTGTAAAGCATTGACAAGAATTACCACTCCTTAGACTCTCAAGATAGAAGGACACATCAAGAAGAAAAAGGTTCAAGAAGTGAAAGATCACATCGAGAAAGAAGAAATGAATCCAACCATATCTTGTAATGCATTGGCTAGAATTACCACTCCTCAAGCTATCAAGAGAGAAGGACATACCAAGAAGAAAAATGTTCAAGAAGTGAAATATCACATCGAGCATTAAGAAATGAGTCCAACCATATCTTGTAAAGCATTGGAAGAAATTACCACTCCCCAGGGCCCAAACCCTCAAGATAGAAGGACATATCAAGAAGAAGAAGGTTCAAACAGTGAAATATCAAGAAGAAAAGTATCAAGAAATATGAAAAGAAAAGGATACTCACTGGGAACCAACTCGAGTGAAAGAAGAAATGAATCCGACCATATCTTGTAATGCATTCGTCGGAATTACCACTCCTCAAACTGTAAACGTAGAAGGACATATCAAGAAGAAAAAGGTAATAGTGTTGATTGATTCGAGGAGTACCCATAATTTTATTAATTGTAAGATAGCCAAGGACTTGAATTACTTCCTAGATCCAACACCAGAGTATCAAGTGACGGTTGTAATTGAAGGAACCATAAATTGCTCTGGAAAGTGCCATAATATCAAGCTATCCATGGGAGAATATGTATTGAATAGCCCAATGTTTTCTGTTCCAATAGGTGGTGCTGAAGTTGTACTAGGAGTCCAATGGCTACAATCCTTGGGTACAATAGCTTTTAATTTTCAAGAACTTTTTATGAAATTTTCTTTGGAATGAAAGGAAGTTGAATTAAGGGGTATCACAAGGAAACCAGGAAAGATAATCAACTCTGACGGAATGACAAAGCTTCTAAAGTAAGAACAACGAGGCGTAATTGCACAATTATGTTCACTAACTATTCGCAAATCGAAATCATGTATTTCTCCCGATCTCCAAAAAGTCTTGGACAATCATTCCAAGGTATTTGAGACTCCCGAAGGTCTCCCATGTATTTGTGATCATGATCATGCTATTCATTTTATTCCAGGATGTGTTCCTCCAAACATCATGCCTTATAGATATCCATATGCCCAAAGGAGTGAAATTGAACATATGGTTGCAGAAATGGTAGAGGTTGGTACAATTATCCAACCAAATTTGATAAACAAAGGAAGGTATGAAAGGAAGAATGGCGAAGCAAGGTGGGAACTCATTCAAAAGTTGCCGAATATCCCAGTTCCAACAATATTGCTAGAACTTGACAAGGAAGGAAAAAACATATTGAAACCTGAAGTATTTACAGAACCGAGAAGTCGATAGCTACGAAATCGATCAATTTCAAAGCATTTCATCAAGTGGAAGAACTTACCTGTTGAAGATTTCACATGGAAGAACAAGAATCTTATACAGAAGCATCAAGAACTACTCAAGCGTTGAGGACAACACTTTTTGAAGGAGAGGGGCATGCTAAGCCCCTATACTACTAGTGTAACCACTTATTGTTATTAGTACAACCCCCTTATTATATTGTTGTACCCATGTAGTCCCCATATTGTTATCATTTTTCCCCATAGAAGACCACTATTGTTATTATTGTGCCCTTACATTATTATTTTTATGTCGGCTCTGATTATATTATGACCCCTTAGACTCCTATATATAGAAAGGAGGTCTTTTCATTTGTACCATCTAAGAATTGTTCATTTGTGTAATGTAAAGGAGGTTGCCCCCTCGAAGAGGCTTATTTCTAAGGTGTTGATCTATCTTTTCTATCTTTTTGTGAGCTGGTTTCATAACACACATGGACTCTAGTTTGAATATATATTGTTGATTTATTGATTGATAGTCAAAAGTACACTTATTTCTAGATGTTGAAAAAAAATTTAATTCTGGAATTTTTTGGGTTTAGCACCCAGTGGGAATTGGTCCTAAGAACACAAATACAATTTCTAGGTTGCTAGAAATTGATGTTTGCTACTGTTGATAAGCTTGGAAGTGGTCTCTCAAGATCAAATTCACACCTTGTAGATTCTCTTTCCCTAGATCATTGATTTGAGAGTGCTTTGCCACTCATTGGGTAGTTTGTTTGAGTGAAACAGGTTGCTGTCCCTGCAATTCGTTGTAGATTTTATAGTCTGTAGTTACAGGACAGCAAGCTAATTTGCTTTCTAACCTCTCTAACCGGTAACCCAAACCTGAAAAAAACTCTAGAATTGGTTAGTATATTTTTTTACATCAAATTTAAGTACTTACATGCCATATCTAATATCATTTGATATAATGTTTTGTTATTTTATTTTTCTACTGTAGACTTACATACAAAAATCAGCAAAACAACCCTTATAATTAACTCCACCTCTTCTTGACTCCATTTAAGGCATTAGTTTTACTTGCAGTTGGTTGAGGTATTGAGTGGGAATCCTCCGTTGGCTTTTCAAGAGGATGTTGGGCCTAAAGTGCAATGGTTCGAGTCAAGGTGGCAGTGGACCTTTACCTTGTGTGTGACCATCCTAGTAGGTTGCATGAACCTTTGCAACCATGCTAATCGGATCAGTGACACCTTCCTTGGGATTTCATCAAATGCTCTTTGGAAGTCTACAAAACAATTGTAAACCTTCAAAGAGCGATGACGAGCCTCGTCAATAATGGCTCAAAGTGTGAAGATGTGATCAATCGTTTGGTAGTTGGAGCGGAAAGCTGCTTGTCCATTAGTCCTGGGACGATGGCTCTCCAACTCCTCAAAGAGCCCCATTGTGGCAGAACCACTTCACTGTGGGGAGCATCAAACTTGGCCAAAGCAAACCTTGTTTTAGTTTTCCATGCCTTTTGGGAATGACTATGGGTTGTTTTCATGGTGATGCCCGCTTTCAACCACTAAACCAGAGGTTGACGGACCTGCATAAAGATTCCCTGGCTTCTGAAATAAAAAAAACATCAAACTTTGGAAACCCACATAAAACACTGCAAATATTCATGGAGGCACTCAAATAATTGCTTAATTGTACACAACAGTAAATTATGTTTGAAGAAGTCATGGATGCATTGAGGGCTTGAAAACTTCTTATACAGTGATGTGTATTAACTAAAATAAAAATGAATGTAGATCTTTTCCAAAACAGTGGAACACAGTCAAGCATCTTGACCAAGATAACAAAAAACCATGCTGTTTTCACCTTTTTAATGATTTTAGAAAACAATTTAGGATTGATTATTAATACTATCCTTGAAAATTGAAATACAACGTTCCAGGTGATTTAGATTGTTAATTCAGGCTGTTAAAACCCATGCCTAAAAGACAGGTTGGGATGAGCCATTATTAGGATGCTTGTAGTTGCTTAAGATGCGAGAATCTAGTCGTGAGGATATTGATCAAGATTTCAGTATGGAAGGGAAAGCTGGTTAATACCTCAAAGTTCGGAATTAGTTTTGGGATGCATCATAGAACTAGGCTGCACTATACGTTGTACATGGATTTAGGATGATTGTTTACTTACAACTGCTTATCTTTTTTCTAATTTTGTATGTACGTTTATATTTCTTTCTAAATTATTTATGAGATGGCATATCCTGGTATTGAGCTCAGTAATTAAGAGCATAAGCTGATCTTCTTTATTGTGTGTACCTATTTTATTTTATTTGTACAGAGGCAAATCAAGAGAGGATTGTTGAGGCAGGTGGTCTTAATTCCCTGTTGATGCTTTTGAGGAGCTCAGAGGATGAGACCATACGAAGGGTATCTGCTGGGGCCATTGCAAATCTGGCTATGAATGGTATGGCACTAGTTTCTTGATTTTTCTACGACTTGGAAGCTGCATCTGTCATTCTGAATATATTTGAAGTGTACTTTTGTTTTCAAGAGTTATTTACTAGTAGGATTATCATTTGATACCTTATCAATTTTCTACTCTGGATTGCTTTTGTATGCATGCTAACAGGAGAAAAAGGCAAAAATGTTAAAAGTAGTTGTATTGGGATTGTGATCCAGGATTTAAATGATAGCTTTTTGCTGTTATATGAATTTCCTGATACTTTACCCAAGATAATATGCTGGGTTGTGGTATATGTAGAGTACGGGGGCAGTCTTATTTTTTCATATTACTCGTTGTGATCCTGTATTCAGCGATGTCATTCACCTTGCAGAGACCAACCAGGAGCTTATCATGAATCATGGTGGCATTGGTTTGTTATCAAAGACAGCAGACGAGGCAGAAGATCCTCAAACTCTTCGAATGGTAGCTGGAGCAATTGCAAATTTATGTGGCAATGGTACTTGATTTTATTTATTTTTGCTTTCTGTTTGATCCTACATGCATTTGAAACTCAGATTAACCTGAAACAGTGTAGTTCATAGGTGTATTTGAATTAACCAAAAACTATCTAGAAGTTAATGGTTGTGATATTAATACTGCTTTCCGTTGCTGCTTTTGGAAACTGTATTTCCTTTTGCATTTTCTGTTTGGTAGCTATGCCTTGGATTGAGTTCTTGACAGTAAATTTGCAACAAATATTGTACATTTTCACAATTTTGATTAGATCCTTAAAATCCATAATATCATTGAAGCTAAAGAAATAATAATCTAAGTGCTTATATGCATAATCACTCACAAGACGTTGGACGGTCATGGAACATTGAGTCATGCAGGTTGAATTGAAGCATTTATTGTTTCAAGTAATCATACTTTACTTTTGTCAATTTTGGTCTATCTTGTGCAAAACAATTTATTGTTAAACATACTAATATCAACCCCGATTTATTTTCTCAGAAATTATTTATTTCCAACATTTTATTTAATTAACCAAATTAAATTTTGAATTGCCGAAAAATAAAATCATGGGTATCTTAACTTCTAGAATTTATATGCAGCGGAAAAGAAAAATTAGGAGAAATCAATCACATATTGCAACAGATAAAACCCACAACAACTCTCCATTATTCATTAATTTGGAAAATCAGAGTTTTTGACCCACAAAGAATTACAGAGAAAAATATATTTACTGGAACTTGTAACTCGGTTTCCACTGGATAAATTCGGCCTACTGGAAATCAACCTCTGAAGGAACTTGGCCTGGAGAATTTCAGCCCAGCAATTTGCCAACAAATTGACCCTGCGTCTTCCCGTCGAGCTGCCTCTACACCTCAGGAAATTTGGCCCTGGCAAATCAACCTCTCCAATCAAATCAACCTCTCTCTCTTCAGTGACTCGGCTGTACAATCTCCAACAATATGGCCTCCTAGATATGCCCTCAAATCCTTCTGCACTCTTCCTTTTCTGTGCTTCAGTCTACTAAGCCACTGACACTAGAGAAAATCACTCTCTTCTTGTGTCTTCACCTCTCCCTTAGGATTCTTTTTATATTCTTCTAACCCTAATCTTCCTTCTAGAAGATCTAGGAGATCAATGGTTGAGATCATTTCTCGGTCACTGGAATAATTAAATTATTTATCCTTAGAAAATGACCTAATAGTCCACAATAATTAATAGACTTTAATCAATGTACTTTTCCTAAGTCAGACTTAGGAAAGAAGATATAAATCGCTCCACCAAGCAAACACCTAAAGAGGCAATAGATCATCTTCCACATACTAAGACACCAAGCCTGTGTAGAAGACTTTCCGAAGCTACTATAAGCTCAACATTTATGTTGAAGTTGAAACTGCTAGGAGCATGTAGAAAGTAGCAAGAGTCTGTTCGAGACTTGATTGGAATTTGAAGAGTTTGACATTTTCAGTAATCTTTTTGCCAGATTTGGCTACATCTGAAGCCTATTTAACAATACACTTCAATCAATTTGTCTGTGTTAAACTGAGCAACTTTGGAAGAAAAAATGAATCATCACACCTTTTTGTTTATTCCTAATTGTTTTGCTATTTAGTAAAGATAAAGGAATATATATGAAAGGAGAAGGTCAGGAATAATGACTATACATCTGTGATTGGTGTTGCTTTTTGTGCAAATTTATCACTTCTTTTCTGTGTGGGATTTCCATATATTCTGTTCCTTTGCATAAGTTTAAGGTTAGAGTACCTATTCAAGGTGCATGCATTCAGTTATTGGATTTGCTAGGGAATGAAATCGACAAACCTTTAAAGAGCAAGAAGACGGTAGAAGCATTTTGTACCTGTCTGCATACCTTCGGAGGTGAAAATTGGCAGAAATTCATAAATAAGAAATTGAAAAAGAATGATACACATGTTGTAACAATCACTTTTATTTTTAAATACAACCCCTAGCATATCCTTTCAAAGGTCAGTTTTGCAGGCGTGATTGTGTTTTTGATTGGATTTGATGAAAACTAAAAATACTTTTATGTTGAACACTAAAAGTACATCTCTGATTCATCTACTGTTTAGTGTTCCTCATGCAAGAAAAGTGATTCTTGATAGGTTAAATCTTTGGTCTGTTCTAGGCTAAAGCACCTTAGCCACTGCATTTTGCAATTTCTTCTGAAAAAAACTCAAAATTTGCAGTCTGATGTATTGGCAAATTTGATGAGCAGAAACATTTGTTTTTACAAAATTCATAAAAAAATCATTAAGATTCATTTCCTTTTTACTAAACTAATTAAAAGACACATTAATATGTTCTTCAATATGTTTATTTCACTTTATCTTCAATATACACAAGTCGGTCCTCTCTTTATTCCACTTCGTCTTCAATATACACAAGTAGTTGATGTTTTTGCAGCATTGGGCAGACATTCTCCCATGGGATCAATGCTGATTTGACTAGTGGAGAATGATACATTCACCCATGGGGATTTGGCTGGGGGTGAATAGCCTAGGGGTAGTCTTTCTTCCATGGGGACATGCTGATTTGGCTAGGGGAGATTGGCACATGATGCTCGCATTTTGTTCTGGGATGAACTGATCTATTTCTTATAGAGCTGGTTTGAATATTTTATTGATTGGGTCTTTTCGTTCGACAGTGAGTTAAACAATTCTAGTCTAATGTTGAGTTGTGATGTAGGCTCCTTAGTGAAGGGGTTTCTTGTGATGAGGAGCTGCCCTGATGGGTCTCTACTCAACATTAGAGCTCGATATAAATAGACAAGCATACGAGAGGCAAATAATCAATATAACAAGCTCATTGAATCTTTTCTTGTGGAGGAGAAATTCAGTCAAGGAGAAATCTATTGCTAGAGGTCATCTTTATTTTTTCATCATCATTTTATCTCTCTTGGACAGCTGCATGTGTGAATCTGTTTGACTGAGTTTGAGCAGCTCCTTGGAGGTCGCATGTGTGAGATGTTGACTGAGTTTGACTGCAGCAAGTTGATTGAGTTTGACTGCTCTTTGACCGAGCTGTTTGACTGCATGTGCGCGCTGACTGCAGAGTTGGACCCAGTCGCATGTACAGATTTGACTGCAGCGCCGAGTATGACCAGGCTGAAGTTTGACCACAGTTGACTATTTTGACTGGTTTGACCATTGTTGACTTGCAGCTGTTTGACCAGGTTTGACTGGCATTTAGACTTGTATATTGGCACACATTTCTAGACAAATTGCTGATCTGTAAACCTTGTTGAAAGAAACGTCGAGAAAAGATTGCTAGGGTTTCTCCCAAGGTTGGATTTCCCCGGTGAAATTTTTTGTGTATATTGTGCATGGCTGTCTTTTTATGATCTTTACTGTTTCCGCTGTATTTACTGTTGAGATTTTCTGAGTATTATTATTCAATGAATGCAGTGACATAACGATTACTGTTTAAAAATCATTAGGAAGTAATTATCAGGCAGAAAATTCTATTCTACTACACTTGTCGTAGAATTTCAACACAGGTTGGCTTCCTATTTTGCCTAGTCCAAATCAAATTTATAATCAAGTCGGCCCAGGTTCATTCATTTAGGTCACCCCTCAATATAATTTTGTATTTAAGTGGTCATGCCCTTACACACACACACACCCTACAATCATGTACAACTCCAAAGAAAGTTTTAAATTTGCTGTCTCATGCTGGCTATGATGCCAAGTCAGTCCATGTGAAGCTTGTTTTGCCTTGTAATCATCGTAATCACCATCAAGACAACCTTGTTGGCTGATCAAGCTTCTGAAACAGTGATACTATGCACTACAGGGATTTCAACAATACAGGATGCGGATCAATTACATGACTTGGCTAGGGTACCAGAGTCATCGTGATGCTGTCATGTTACATCATGGATTCTGCACTCAAGTAATGAGGTCTGCATAATACTATGTATCATCGAAATCCCTCTAGCTTTTTCTCCAGATTAGGATCCAACACAAACCATCCTAATTTCGGTGCGCAGGTTGCATTCTGCACATGCTATTCGAGTGTTTTCCAAACTGAGTCATACTGGAACAGCCAAACTGGCATTGAAATCTGAACTACATTTATTGCGTGTGTTTTCAAAATTATATCTCTGTTGCTAAGAAAATTCCCTGTAGTTGATTAAAAGGAAGGTGGTCTACAGGTGTTGAAACAAACTCTCATTAAGCTTCAATTGAACTTCAGGGTTTTGGACAAGAATGTAGAAAGTCCACTGCTACTGAAGTCTGATGTACAGCAATCATTGTTGTCATAAGGCAATATTGGAATGTGCCAGTATGGTATAAGGGAAGTATTGTGAGCTTCAGCTTTGTGCATCATAAACTGATTCAAAAATACCTCATCATCAGCTGGGATAAAATTTTTGTCCATGCCAAAGTCTAACATTTTTGGTCAAGCTTGACATTCTTCTACCAAATTTTTCTTTGAAACCCTATTTTGTCTTTGGAGATCTGTCTTGAACTATTTTGCAGGAAACATAGGGCAGGAGGGCGTTTCCGTACGGAAACGAGTACGAAACACTGAAATGTGTGTGGTACGGCTGTGAAACGCGTTTCAGGCCGTACTGCCATGTTTCACGAAACTGAAACGTGGCCAGTACGGCTGGAAACGCGTTTCACGGCCATACGACTCACATTTCAGCATTTTACTTGTGTTTTTTTATTCTTTTTTAAAATTTGTTTTCTAATTTATTTTTAGGTTATCCTAGTTACTTCTAGATGCCTGTCTAAAGTTATAAAAGTGAATTTTTGCCCTAGTGTTGATAAGCAGTTCATCAGGAAGTTTGAGGCATATGTAGTTCATGGTAAAGTAAAAGTGATATTCTCCTTTATTTTTCATTTTCATCATTTAAATAAAGGAGAATATCACTTTTACTTAAATTTTTAACATTACCATGAAATGACTCAAGATGTTTGAGAATGGTTTCGCCCTCATTGGATTTCACATGGAGAAAGTAGAATTTTAGATCTCACTCAAAATCTAGCAGACTTATTTGTTTTTCAAGATTTCAGGATTGGGCGGATTGCAATGTTTCCTTTGGATTTTATCATGTACTAGGGTATGGAACTTGTATTTAATCAAGAGAACCAAGCCCTCTATGTAGGGGAAACTCCCAATAATCAAGAGCATGTAGGGTACTAGGGTATGAAACTTGTATTTAATCAAGAGCACTAAGGTCGTTCGACTATGTAGGAGGAGAGTCCCAATACAATAGTGGTTCTTCTAAAGAATGGGATGTGGATGCAGAAAATCCTGATTTGGATCTCTCTCTTGAAGCCTTATAGTCTTTATTATACTTGCAGCCTCATATATTAATATAAATAAAGGCTGATTTTGAGATTTGTATATATAATAAAGGTTGCTTTTGGATATTCCGATATTTTTGTTTTCATTATGTGATCATTCATGAGTAAATGTGATGTAAATTTAATCTTAATGTTTAAATGTAATAAATTATAATGTATCATTTATGCTTTATGATTGCGCGCACACACACACACATACACACACACACACACACATATATATATTCGCATATATATATTCTCGTTTTCCCGTTTCCAAAATTTGGGGAGGTCGCGTTTCGTATCGCTTCCCGTTTCGGAAACTCGTATTCGTTTTCCCGTTTCGTGCAACCTAGGTCTTGAAACACTTATAGGGATCTGACATACACTTGACAAACTTAACGCTTGTGGCATAAATAAGGGCACCTACAGCCAGCGTGGCTTGCATGGCTTCGACATCTATCCACTTCAGCAAATGCTTTTGGACAAAATCATCATTAGTTCTATGTGTAAGTCTAAGTTGCACAAAACGGGGAAACGAGCATAGTACAAAACATGACCCCCCGCCTCCCCCCCCCCCCAAATTTTGGAAACGGAGAAACGCTATATATATATATATATATATGGACACTTAAGAAATGTTATGTGCAATAATAAATCATACATGATACATTATAATTTATTACATTTCAAGTTTAAACATTATGATTAAATTTACATCACATTTACTCATGAATGATCACATAATGAAAATAGTAATATTGGAATATCCAAAATCAACCTTTATTATATATCCAAATCTCAAAATCAGCCTTTATTATATATATGAGGCTGCAAGTAATGTAAAGACAAGACTAATCCTCATCAAAAATAGAAGCAAAAGCATGCTCAAGAGTGGATGGTGGTGTTGAAGAAGATGATGGGCCAATTCCATTTCTACGCTGGACCTCAATATTCAGGGCAGCAAGAGAGATTCAAATAAGTTTTTTGGATCCACATCCCATTCTTTAGAAGGACCATTGCTATATTTTGGACCCTTACAAGATGCAAGGTGAAGGTTGGAGTGCACATAAGCAAGATCCTCTGCCTTCTGTGAGCCCAACTTATTGCGCTTCACAGAATAAATAAAACCATAGGTGCTCCAGTTCCTTTCTGCTGATGAAGAGCTTTCCACTTGTGAAAGAACACAAATGGTAGGGTTTTGCAAATGTACACCATTTTCTCTATGACAAATCCACCACCTAACTACATTCATGGTGCTTCTCTCCTGCAAAGCTGATATATCTGACTAATCTTCTAATCCTGCAGCAAAACTGGCAAATTCTTCCTTTACCTCCTTGTGTAGATGAGATTAATATTTTCTCATAAGGGCTTTTTTCACCCCATTAACCACCTCTCTGTCCTTATGGGGTGCCTTCCTCTTACCATTGCTTTGAGCAATAGCTCCTCACCATAAAATTTGGGGTTCAAGGCATGTGCTAAAGTGTGCAATGGAGTGTTGAAATTAATCCACCTATCAACAATGATTTTTTTGACTAAATCAACAAAATGATCATCAACAAACAAAAGTTGTGGAGACTCTTGTGAAATGATTTCCATAGTTTTCTCAACCATGAAATCTATGCCATCATATACCTCTCTTAAGAAAGATTGGTCAATGTCAGCATTCCGAACAAGTTCAAATGCAGTGGTTGTGAACTCTAGCAAGAAATCTATTTTGCTCCACCAGTCCTCATCAAGGCACAATCTATGCACCATATATCCCCGCTTTGAATCTGCTTGTATCCACTCAACCCAAAGTTGACTCACTACCATAGAAACTAATGCTTTCTTAACCTCAACAAGGCAACACAACATCATGAAGTTTGAGGCATATCTTGTCTCAACAACTTTTAATAACTCCAATTCGCAGTACTCTCGAAATATTGCCTGAGATTGGTGGTGTTTGGTGATGAATTTAACAATCTCCCTTGTTCCCTTGTGATTTCCTTTATCCATGGAACTTTGTTGTCGATCTCCTCTGTTAGGGTCCCACCCTAACCCCCTTATTTATGTAGTGGGATCGAGTCATAGTAAAGAGTCAATAAAGCCCATATTAATAATTGTAAGTGGTTAACCCGCAATTAATGACGAGACCACAATTAGTTGCAAATGGGCCATGGTATTAGATAGATGGTATTAATAAAACCCATGGTATTGCATGTATCAGTCATATATAAAGGATAGAGACTCCCTGCGAGGAGCATCGTGTCTTATTTTGTCATCGAGCTCTGCTCTATTGGAGGTTGCTCCCTCAAAGAGGCAAGTGAACATTTCTTTCTGAATAATAAAATACTTGCTCTTTTTACTCGCTATTCTATGTTCTGGGTATATTGCTTCGCATATTTGGTATTCTGGTATCGTCTTGCAAGTTAAAGAGCATAACAAGTCGTATCAGAGCACTTTCCAGGGCAAGTGGGATCTCCATTTCTTAGCAATTTTTTTTTTGGCTAGAGATGTGTTTCGACGTCTTTAAACCACGGGATCTGTCGTTGAGTGCATAAACATGTGGATTTGGGGAGGCATGCACGTAGGAAATACAAGAGGTGGTCACGCTTGTTGGACTCCCTTGTAACCCCTATGGGTACCCCTTCGAGTAGTAGCGCATTAGACAGAACCGCGTATGGACCTGTCTTCCAAGTACCCTCTGGGTATATCGGAAGCCCCCTAGCTCCTTTGAAACCTCGCCATAGATAAATCATCGGTCGTCTTGCTACTACAGTACACCAAAAACAGCGCTCGGAGAGATTACTCGCCCGTACGATAGGGTAGTCGGGTTGTACGGCTAAGGGTACGGTTGATCCTCCTTAGTTAGAGCCCTGAAACATTGGGCCGAATACTACTGTCAGACCCTTGTGTATATTGCGATCTGTAGCACCTGACACTCCTCGAGACCATAATTCCCTTATCTATCTTGGGATCACGCATAATCTCTGCTAGATCAGATCTCGCAAGGGGGTTTGCAGCAACAGCAGACGTCAGTCTCGCAGTTCCGAGTTAGCAGACCAGCCAGTCCGATCTACTAGATCCAGCAGATCCGCAACAACATTGTTCTGTCGATCAGAGCTATTCGATCCGCCATTTAGATCTCTCAGATCCACCAGATTTGAGTAGTTGTGTGGGGTTCCTATACCGAGGTGTGCTTTTCGCAGGACTTTTGGCAGCATTGACATTTTGGGGATTCGGCTACTGCAGTATTCCTAAGGAAGGAGTAAAACTCCATTAGGAGTTAAAAAAAAAAGAAGAAAGTCTTTGACCCCTGAGGCACTTATTGGTGATCTAGCCCATCAGAATCAGGACGACGAGCTGAGCACGGTGGTACCATTCAATTCTTAGTGAAAAAAATTTGGGCAGTCCCAAATTTCAAGAACATCAGGTCGGTGCATGGTAGCAACTAGAGCTCAAGCTATGGCCAATGAGAGGATGGACAAACTTGAACAATCCTTGCAATCCCTCCAAATTCAGCTTGACAAAATAACTAACATATTCCCTAAGGGCAAGAAGGAAGCCCACAAGGAGGCGTATATTGGCAATGGACAATGAGGGTGAGTCTAGCCACTCTCCTCACTTCTGGGGCACCCACCAACAATCCCGTCCGCGACCTCCCAAGTTGGATATGCATAAATTTGATGGTTCTCACCCGACAACATGGATAGCACAAATGGAGCAGTATTTCCATCTGAATAACATCTTAGATAATGAGACTCAACTTATGGTGGGGAGCATGTACTTGGACACTGAAAGGCGACAATGGTGGGAATGGCATCAACGTTGCAGTGGAAGTTTTGTGACTTGGAACGCCTTCAAAAAAGCTCTTACAGATCGCTTTGACCGGGAATCTTCTTTTTTGGGTCATCTTACTAAGCTCCGACAAACGGGCACAGTGGATGAATATGTTACAGCCTTTGAAGCCTTGGCCTTCCGCACTAGGGGTCTCTCAGATATGTTCTACACGGAATGTTTTATCAGCGGTCTTAAAGAGGCCATAAAAGCCCACGTCCTACTGCACCACCCTCCCACATGGATGGAGGCTTGCAAGGTAGCTCGCAACGTGGAACGTGTGTTAGCAGCCCAGTACATTCGCCCAAATTTCACCGCCAAGGGTCACCCCCCACAGGCTCACAGCACGACTCAAACACTTAAGGTTCAAAGGGTGTCACCTGTAGAAATGGCCGAAAGAAGAAAGTAGGGATTATGTTACTACTGTGATGAAAAATACTCCCCAGGTCACAAATGCAAGGAGCCCAAATTTTTTCAAATTGATGCCACTGATTACAGCTCATCGGAGGAAGATCCACCACTTGAGGAACCTGAGGCGGTAAAAGAGGACAACCAAAAGGACAATGTCCCTAACAAACCAGTTATTTCATTGCATGCTTTGGCAGGGATTTCTTCACCTCAAACTCTCAAAATCAGAGGTTTTATTAAACATCGCCCAGTAGTAGTCTTGATTGATAGTGGAAGTACGCATAATTTCATCCATCAAAAAGTTGCGGAAGCAGTGCATTGTTTTGTACGAGCAGTTTCTAACTTCCAAGTCCAAATTGCGGATGGGGGCACAATGAAATGTGAAGGCCGCCGTGAAAATGTCAAACTTCAAATGGGGGATTATCAGTTGAAGACCCATATGTTTGCAACACATGGGAGGGTGCGACATTGTCCTCAGTGCTGAATGGCTTCGCACTCTTGGGCCAATCACAATGGATTTCCAGGAGTTATATATGAGTTTTAAGCAGAACAACTCCACACATACCCTCCATGGGCTCCAGGCGGGAGCTCCCTCTATCATCAGCTCGCATAAGATGGACAAATTGTTAAAAAAGGGCCATCCTGGAGTTATAGCTCAATTTAATGCCATCCAGGCAGTCGAAACCAAGTCTCTGCCCATCCATCCTGAGATGCAACAGATTTTAAATAACCATCTGTCTATCTTTGACAAGCCTCAGGAGCTTCCACCCTCAAGAGGGGAACATGATCATAGCATCACCTTGGTTCCTGGGGCCCAACCCCCAAATGTGCGCCAATACAGATATCCGTTCACACAAAAGAATGAAATAGAAAAAATAATCAAGGAACTTTTGGAAGCAGGTGTCATTCGTCCCAGCGTTAGTCCTTATTCAGCACTGGTGGTCATGGTACTCAAGAAAGATGGGGAATGGCGGATGTGTCCAGACTTCAGGGCCCTCAATAAGTTGACAGTCAAAGATAATTTTCCCATCCCGGTGGTTGATGATTTGCTGGATGAATGGGGCTCAGTTCTTCACTAAGCTGGATCTTCGCTCAGGCTACCACCAAATTTGCATGAAGGAAGTCGACTTTCCAAAGACTGCTTTCTGAACTCATGAAGGCCATTATGAGTTCCTGGTCATGCCATTCGGTCTTTGTAATGCCCCATCTACTTTTTAGAGCCTTATGAACCATCTTCTCAAACCATATCTCAGGAAATTCGTCCTTGTCTTCTTTGATGACATCCTCATCTATAGTTGCACTTGGGCCGCACATCTTCGCATGTAGCTCTACTCTTGCAAACTGCTATCCGCAACGCCAATAAAATTATTTGTTAAGATGGCCAAGTGTTCGTTTGGCATGGAAGAAGTTGAGTATTTGGGCCACATTGTGGGGCGTGCAGGTGTCAAGGTGGACCCCAAAAAGATCCAGGCAATGCAGGAGTGGCCTCACCCTAAGACCCTTAAGAGCCTGCGAGGATTTTTGGGTCTCACAGGCTATTATCGCAAATTTGTCCGCAATTATGGTCGCATAGCGAAGCCCCTCACTCAACTCCTGAAAATTCATTCTTCTAGAATGAGGACGCATAGCAGGCATTCACAACCCTCAAAAATGCCATGTGTTCCACTCCAGTCTTAGCACTACCTGATTTCACCAAATCTTTTGTCATTGAATGTGATGCTTCGGGTACAGGTATTGGGGCGGTCTTAATGCAAGAAGGTCGACCTTTGGCCTTCACAAGCCAACAACTAAGTGGGAAGAATTTGGGCCAATCTACCTATGAGAAGGAAATGATGGCCATCTTACATGCAGTAGAGACCCGGCGACCTTACTTACTGGGGCGACGTTTCCAAATCCGCACAGACCATCACAGTTTTAAATGTTTTTTGGAGCAATGCCTATCCTCCCCACAACAATATAAATGGCTCGCCAAAATGCTGGGATATGATTATGAGATCATTTACAAAAAAGGGCAAGAAAATAGTGTAGCAGATGCATTATCTCGCCAATTTGAGGAGGAAAGTACCCTGCTAGCAATTTCCCTT
>APFE031550051.1:60459-78938 GCA_000404065.3 Pinus taeda
CACAATTAGTTGCAAATGGGCCATGGTATTAGATAGATGGTATTAATAAAACCCATGGTATTGCATGTATGAGTCATATATAAAGGATAGAGACTCCCTGTGAGGAGCATCGTGTCTTATTTTGTCATCGAGCTCTGCTTTATTGGAGGTTGCCCCCTTGAAAAGGCAAGTGAACATTGCTTTCTGAATAGTAAAATACTTGCTCTTTTTACTCGCTATTCTATGTTCTGGGTATATTGCTTCGCATATTTGTTATTCTGGTATCGTCTTGCAGGTTAAAGAGCATAACATCCTCTAAGATCAGATTCAAATTATGGACAATGCAGGGTGTCCAAAAGATGTGGTCATACCTCCCCTCAATAATTAAACTTGCAGTGTTGCAAACTAGTGCATTATCTGTGATAACTTGCACCACCCTGTTAGGCCCTATTTGTTCAATAGATTTTATAATAACATCAACAATGAATTGTGCATCTTTTACCTCTCCTGAGTAGTCTTCTGCCTTTAAAAACATTGCTCCTTTAGGGAAGTGGCAATGATATTTATTAATGGTCTGCACCATGTATCTGTCCATCCATTTGAGACTATGGTAGCCCCAGAGCTACTCTAGGAAGAACGAATTGGTGATAAAATATCCCCCACAAGCTCCTTCTCATTTTTGAGAAACTGAGTTCTGAATTTATCATAGTTGGACCCCTTGTACTCTTGAGGAGCTTGGTTAATTGCCCTTATCATATCTTGCTAGTAAGGAGAGCGAACAACATTGAATGGGATACCACATGCATAGATGCACCTAGCCGCTTTGGGATCAATTTCTTCTCTTGCTTGCACATTCACCAATTTAGCAATTCTTCTATCTTGAACTGAAGCAGATGCCCCTCTAGTATTTTTGGATGGTGGTTGTTCATGTTTTTCAGTGGCATTAGCTCTCCTCTTCTTTGCTTCAACTACAATCCTTGGCTCAATGTTAGGTGGAGCTTGATGAGTAGCTTGATTAAGCTCATCATGCCTTCTTTTAATTCCATTTGTCTCATCTTGCTCTCTTTGATATGCCCTCCTTGCCAATGGGTTTGTTGTTTTTGTGCAACCTGCAATCCCATGTCTTCTTCCATGCAAAAGATGTGCCTTCACTCTTGGGTAGGAGCCTCACCATTCCCATGAGCCACTACCTCCACATTTTTGAAGCTTTTGAACATGCCTCCAAAGAGGATAATATTCAGCCCTTGGGTTGGACTTGGGGCTTGAATTTGCACCTTGGTTGGAATCCATTGCTGCAAAAAAAATGAAAAAAAAAACTGTAAAGAAAAAACGTTTTCCATATATTTGGAAGCATAAACCCTCAGAAAATAGAAGAAATAGTAGGAAAAAACTAAGAAAATGAATGCTTCTTACCCAACTTAATTTTTTGTAGCTAAAGCTACCCCAAAATGCTAGAAAATGCGAGAAATATGGTTGTAGCTGAGCCAAAAACCAAGAATGCTGTAGCCGAAAAATCTGCACTCCAAATTTGTTGTTGAAATCTTTTTCTATTGGCCTGAAACGACCTTGGGGGTAGTGTTTCCTGCAACATAGGTGTAAATATTTGGGCAACAATAGCTGGGTTTGAAGTTTGAACCGATATTATCAGAACTAAACTGCTTGACTCCAAAACTGGAAACAGGATTGGAATCGGAAAAAGAGGACCAAAAAATCGATTGACCAAGAAATATATAAATATTCAAATTTTGAAAACACACACACACACACACACATATCCAAATGTTATGAATAAATATATATTAAATAATACAAATAATGTAAATAACAATAATAATGATTAATGATAAATTAACTAGTAGTTAGTTAGTGAAGAGGCATGTCTCTAAAGAATATGACTGTTTGTGAAGATGTACTTGCCTAGGTATATAAGCAGACCTTCACACCCATTGTAATCATCTCATATCAATTCTTTTATAATATATTCAATACACAATCTTTGTTTTCGAAGTATTTTGAAGATTACTCTGCTGCCTATACGAATCTTGTTCTTTACATTGGTATGAGAGCATTTCTTTGAGTATACGAACCTTGTTCGTTACATTGGTATCAGAGCCGTGTTCTTTGTTCTGGTTTTCATCAAGGCCCTTTGTCATCTTTAAAAGAAATATAAGAAATAAAAAGTATATAAAAAATATTATTAAAAAAAAATATAAAAAAGAGTAAATATTTTAAAAAATTTAATAAAAGATAGTAATAAAAAGAGAGAATGTATTAAAATAAAAGAAAGAAAAATGAAAAAAGAGTTGCACAAAAAAAAGAGTATATATGATGTTAATTTTTTTTTTTAATCTATCTATATATATATTATATATATATATTATATTGTTTTGTTTTTGTTTTTTTTATATAGAAATATTTATTCAAGGCATATCGTATCCGGATATATCGGCCCGAGGAAAAATCGTATAATGGGGAAAAACATCGTAATAATCGGGAAAATATCTTTTGGTAACAAAATATTTTTTTTTTTCAAATTTTTTATATCTTAAACATCTACAACATAAATAAATTACATTGACACATAAATATGATAAAGAACTAATATATAAGATGTTTAATATCATTTCTAGTGCTAAATTCACACATAACAATGAACATGTCCTGAATGGTAAGTCTTGACTCTGAGTCCACTCCACCTCAAAATATCAACAAAAATTATAATAATGTATCTCATATCATGAGTCATAATGTCATATACAATGAAATGAACCAAATAACTAAAGTCTAATACTACTGATTTCCTTTGCGCCTCTAGATGTAGATGCTGGTGGAGTTGGCAGGGCATAGTAGACTATGGAGTCTGCTATGCTCTAGAAGCTGAAGAACTAGGAGCTACAGGAGGTAGACCACGTCCTCTACTTGTGATAGGGGTAGCTGGGTCACCTCCTCCTCCTAAAAAAAAAAGTTATTAATATATTTATTTATTTTTTTCCCAAGATTTTTTCCCAAAAAATTGCGTTTGTTTTCGAAAAAATCGTCTATAAAAAAAATTCCGAGTACTACTCGCGATTTTATCTTTTTGTTGATAATATCGCGATTTTAACAACACTCATTTTTTTATTATTAAAAAAATGAAAAAAATAAATTGGAAAAAATTATAAAAAAAGGAATAATTAAAAACCATATATATATAAAGAAAAAAAGAGTAGTTAAAAAGGAAATCAACTACAACGCTAGTTGCCAACTGCCAATTCTTTTGGCATATCCCCCTTCTTCGTTAGACCAACACTGCAACACTGCTAGACGCCAACCACCACCTTCCCAGCTATCGCAACCTAGCTATATAACCACCTCGTCCTACAAATTACCCCACAACCTTGTTCTTCCACAGCTCGCTTCCGTTCCCTGCTCTGCTCGACAACTTTCCACAACCACTTTTTTGTACTACCTTTGCTGCTGTCGTAAAGTTACCCTCGTCCGACTGTTCAACAAACATCCATCGGTTCGTTGACCAATTGTCTCCCTCGAGCTGTTGCCTTGATTCTTTCCAACTGCTGACTGTTGTCAAAAGACCTTAACACTTCCACTGTCATCCATTCTCCTTGCTGTCAAATACGTGGAAGCCGCCGGATTTGCAGCTGACAACATCTTTGCTCTACCTTTGATTGCATAGCCACCACTGCCATTTCTGTTACTGTAGTCTCATTATGATTTCCAGCGACAAGCCCAGCCAAACCAGCACACCAACTCCCGACAGGCGGCTGAAACCACCGCGTGACAACCTGCCAATTGCTTAAAAAATAAAAAGCATGTTTCCGTAGTTTCCCCCATTCATTACATTGTTGCGACAAAAACCCTTCCATCAAAGCCAAATAAACTGCGTATTCGATCCACATTTCTTCCCATCAGTTGCAATTTAGGTTAAGGAACTATCGTGGATGAATTTTTATTAGAATAAAACAAAGATCAATCAATTGAATTTTTTGAACACCCAAATCATCGATTCATACGATCACATCTTTACACGGAAAAAGGATATTCTTTAATGGTTCTAATTTAAAAATTCAAGAAGTCGTAAATTCTTACAGTAGAAAAGGCATAAAGTGTATTAAATCAAGGTGTTATTAATTCAAACAAACAAAAAGGTTATATTAAAAATATTATAAAAGTGATTTAAGAAAGGAATTCAAGAAAAGATTAGAAGATGAGTTCTACACAACGATCATTATTTTGGACTAAATGTCTGTTTTGTATAACATACATTGCATATCCATGGATTCATAAAAATTGTGAATTAAGTTGTCCAACATGTAGAAAATTATTTAATGCAGAAGAATGTCAAGATGATGTAATGATGCAAATGATAGAACGAGAGAAAAAAACTTGCAAAACTGGAACAAAAATTAATAAAAAAGGATGAGAAAATTTATGAACACCGAAATCATTGATTCGTACGGTCATGTCTCTACACGGAAAAAGGATATTCTTTAATGGTTCTAATTTAAAAATTCAAGAAGTCATAAATTCTTACAACAGAAAAGGCATAAAGTGTATTGAATCAAGGTGTTATTAATTCAAATAAACAAAAAGATTATATATATTTTTTTAATTGAAAATATTATAAAAGTGATTTAAGAAAGGAATTCTATTGAAATTTCGAAGTTTGACACGCTAGAAATCCCTACTGCATTATCTAGATTAATTTATCCTACTTGTTTATTCCATTACCAAGTTATTTATAAATATAAATACTGAAATAAACACAAATGCAACCTTAACTCATATACAGATCAACAATTGAAATATTGAGACAAACACACAAGGGACACCATTATTTTTGGATAGTCGTCCCCAGAAAAACCCAATGCGGGAAAACCAATTCAGCAGTTCGGAGGGTTTTATTATTATGCGGATTCTTGAGTACAATTAGGGTGCCGAAATGGCTCACCAATAGAGATTGTTGCATGACAGTAATACCTCTTCTTAGAGATAGATATTTAGCCTCTTAGCTCTAGTCTGCCCCACGAAAGAATCCTTCCAGTGCTTCCTCTTGGCCCCGCGTCAACCCTGCTAGCTTCAACATAACTCTTGAGGCCTCTGCGTCATCTCAATGCCCCTCTGCATCACCCACGCAGGCCTCTCTGCCTCTGTGCAGTCCCTAGCTGCGTCTGTGTTAGCCTCTTTGGTCTCTGTGCTGACCCTCTGGCACTATCCTTGCCTCTCTACTATGCACTCACTGCCCCTCACTGCAACAAACCACTAGCTTGAATTTTTTTAGCAAGCCCCGCTCCAGAGAATCGGACTAACTGATTAGTTTGGTGTATCTCCAACTAACCCTTAAGCCTCCTCTTATTCTTTTCTTGTTGAGTCTTCAACAATCGAGATTAAGCTCTAATCAATGACTAAGATTAGATTTGGCTTGATCCATGTCATTTAAAACATTCCCACCCAGTTTATATTAATACCCATTAATATTTTAATTTTCCTAAGTTTAGACTTAGTAACCTAATTAAAAATATTAATTATTTTAATCTCTTCAACCGGGTGGAATTTCCCCAAACCATTTCTGGGTCTTGGATATCTTATGTGCCTTAGCCTTTCCACCAATTTTCATGGCTAGAGCACATCTGATGCTACCACAAATCAACAATTCCTCTTAGCGAGGAATGTGCTCTATTAATGCTCCATCACTGAAACATTACACTGATCCTTCCGCACTAGTACCTATTCCAATGCTTGGCTTGTTGCCTCACATCATTTGCACTACTGCTTCCTGTACTGCTGCCCATGACATTGCCACTGCCATTGCACATCTGTACTACAGCTTCCTCTCAATATGCTGCCCCTAGCACTGCCACTGCTAATCGCTGCATTGCAACTCAGTTACTGAGAAGTAGGTAACTGACTTCTCCCAAATACTGACATCCCAGTCAGTCTAGAAGCCTTGTGAAACTGAAGCTACCTCGTTGCTATTCTGTGCTCCCTTTGCTGTTGCTGCACTGTTGCGTACACTTCTGTGCCTCTCGCACTGCTGTAACCTCCACTACGCTGCCTCATATTTCTGCACCCAAGCATTGCCTTACTGCTCCACTCCACTTTGCTCCACCAGACATCTGTCATTTTGCTATTGTTGTTAAGGGCTTCCGTAGCTAGATGTGATCCAAGAGTTTGGGCACCACAAGGATCTTGCCCCAATCTGTAGTCCTTTCGAACTACAGCTCTAGATCACCCCACCTCCCTCCCGGAGATGTGGCTTCCATCTCTACCAAAATGAATGTCGAACTGGTTCTCTTCTCCCTCTTACATTGTTGCCCCAACAAAACTCGGATCTAGATTTCTTTGGCACTAGAAATCCTTTAAGGAACAAGCTCCTCTAGACTCCCTATGAGTCTTGATTTTCTTGCTGGAAATCCTCCCGCCAAACGTCGAATCGATCCTCTCCAATCCTCTTTGCAACTGCAACTCAGATCTGGATTTCTTGGCCAGAAATCCATCAAGGTAGCGACTCCCTCTACCTTGGTTCTGTTCCATTAGGTACTGTTTTGCTTCGACAGAAGCAACACCCCACCAGCTTCCCAACCACAATTTGTCCACAGCTCCCTAGGCCCCGACAATTGAAGAAACTGAGTTTTCAGCTTTGCGCAATCCCGGCAAAGGCTAAATCACTCCTTTGGCCAACTACGTCAATCCTACTTGGCTGAGTAGGATGACATGGCTCGTCGTGAGCCTCTTCTGCCTCTCTCTGCCTCTGTGTTGGCCCTCTCCTTCGCTCGAAATGATGACGCAGACCCTCTGTGTCACTTCTTCTCTGCTGCCTTCAGCTTAGGAGTAGCTCGGGGCAACTGCTACTGTTGCAAATTCTTTAGATTATTGCTGGTGCCTTTAGTCCTCCTGTGATCTGTAATGCTTTGATACCATGTTGAAATTTCTAAGTCCGACATGTTAGAAATCCCTACTGCATTATCTGGATTAATTTCTCCTACTTGTTTATTCCATTAACAAGTTATTTATAAATATAAATACTGAAATAAACACAAATGCAACCTTAACTCATATATAGATCAACAACTGAAATATTCAGACAAACACACAAGGGACCATTATTTTTGGACAGTCGTCCCCGGAAAAACTGAATGCAGGAAAACCAGTGCAATAGTTCAGAGGGTTTTATTATTATGCAGATTCCTGAGTACAACTAGGGTGCTGAAATGGCTCAACCAATAGAGATTGTTACATGACAGTAATACCTCTTCTCGGAGATAGATATTCAGCCTCTCAACTCTAGTCTGCCCCATGAAAAAATCCTTCCGATGCTTCCTCCTGGCCTTGCGTTAGCCCTGCTAGCTTCAGCGTAACTCCTGAAGCCTCTGCGTCAGCCTCCTGGCTCTCTGCGTCAACTCTTGGTCTGTCTATGTCACACACGCAGACCTCTCTGCCTCTGTGTAGCTCCTACTGCCTTTGCATAGCTCTAGCTGCCTCTGCGTCAGCCTCTTCAGTCTCTGCACTGACCCTCTGGCACTATCCCTGCCTCTCTGCTATGTACTGACTGCCCCTCGAATTTTCTCAGCAAGCCTCGCTCCATAAAATCGAACTGATTGATCAGTTTGGTGTATCTCCAAATGGCCCTCAAGCCTTCTCTTATACTTTTCTTGTTGAGTCTTCAACAGTTGAGATTAAGTCTCTAATCAATGGATAAGATTAGATTTGGCTTGATCCGTGTCATTTAGAGCATTCTCCCCCAATTTTATATTAATACCCATTAATATTTTAATTTTCCTAAGTTTAGACTTAGGAACTCCATTAAAAATATTAATTATTTTAATATCTCTCCAACTAGGTGGAATTTCCCCAAACCATTTATGGGTCTTGGAGATCTTATGTGTCTTAGCCTTTCCACCAATTTTCATGGCTAGAGCACATCCAATGCTACCACAAATCAACAAATTCAAGAAAAGATCAGAAGATGAGTTCCACACACCAATCATTATTTTGGACTAAATGTCCGTTTTGTATAACATACATTGAATATCCATTGATTCATAAAAATTGCGATTTAAGTTGTCCAACATGTGGAAAATTATTTAATGCAGAAGAATGTCAAGATGATGTACTGATGCAAATGACAAAACGAGAGGAAAAACTTGCAAAACTGGGAGGGGAGAGAACAACAATACAGTTCCAAGAGATTTGTAAATTTGAGAAGAGATATTCTTCTCAAGGGGTGCAAGACTAAGACCCTGAAAAGAAGGAAAAGTGTGATGCTGGAGATTTCAAAGGAGGCACAAGCTTTATAGGTGGAACACACCTGTGAGGGTTGAGTGTTTGCTATAGGCCACACAAGCTAAGTAGATTGCATAGGAGTTTGCACGTGTGAGTGTAGTAAGGCAGGGGCAATGCGTGTGGGAGGTTGAGAGGATCGAGGCTAAGAAGCTATAGGAGGGTCATGTAGACAATGAAAGTGCCAGGTGAATTTTTGGTGGCCAATTTCATTAGGTTTTGATTGTTGTATTTTTGGTATTTCTTTGAGGGCCATTTTCCTTGTTAAGGGAGCCCTTAATTTTCTTGAGCAAATTAATGAAGAAAATTTTTAGAGGGTAAATTTTTTGTTGTGCATGTGATTGTTTTTTCCACTTGTGCTTCTATTGCAAATTAAATTAGTTAAAATGGCAGTGTATTTCTGTTTAGTTGCTTTTCATAAAAAATACTTTATAAGGATGAATAAATTTTATGGGTATAAAATAAATATCTAGGAATTAAAATCAGATCCGGTGTTAAAAAATTGAATACGTTGTGGTGGTATTCCAACCTTTTCTCAATTTGCAATGCCATAGGTGAAATAAGGGAGACTCCAGACTATCACATATCGAATTTCCAATACCTTAACAGTTGAAAATAAGGTTTGGTTAAGTGCATAACAACTTGGATGAGAGGAATCTTTTAAGGCAATTTTATCTCTATCTATTTGTCTATCTATGCATGTGTGTGAGACGTTGAAACAAAAGTTTGGTGAGCTGACCACTTGAAATGGAGATTTGAATTAGGGTTGACCAACATATTTGAATAGGCCCGACCCTTGTAGACCTTAAATTTGACGTGGATTGGAAGGGCACTCAACTCGGAGGGAAACTTGAGGTGTTTCTTGGAAGAATGTACATTATTTAAACTTTAATGCCTTCGGAGGCTGGATGCTACACATTGAAGCCCCTTTGTTTCCATCATTTGTGGAAGTGCTGCTCTCTTTGAGGGGATTTTGGTGTATATTATTGTACTTGTGGCATGGGAAACCTACATGTAATGAATTTAGCGTAATTAATGTTGAGAAATATGGTAGCCATGGTCGATATTTTCATTATGACGAAATTAGTAATATAAAATTATATTTATGCCTCCTAAAAATGACAAGTCAGCTCCTCTAAAAGACAGGTTGGCTGTGTCCCTTTGTGGCACCCATTCACCCCCAATGATGATTATATATATGTGAGGAATTGGTCCTCATTTGGAAATTTGTTGTTAGAGGATTATCTTTGTGTTTATCTGAGCTATTGAAGGAAAAAGGAGGATGAAATTAAGGGAAAGAGTGGAGGCTTGTTTGTTAATACTGTTTTGGTCAGTTGTCATGATTATCATGTTGTTTTTGGATATTTTAATGCCTTCGGAGGTTGGATGCTACGCATCGAAGCCCCTTTGTTTCCATCATTTGTGGAAGTGCTGCTCTCTTTGAGGGGATTTTGGTGTATATTATTGTACTTGTGGCATGGGAAACCTACATGTAATGAATTTAGTGTAATTAATGTTGAGAAATATGGTAGCCATGGTTGGTATTTTCATTATGAAGAAATTAGTAATATAAAATTATATTTATGCCTCCTAAAAAATGACAAGTCAGCTCCTCTAAAAGACAGGTCGGCTGGGTCCCTTTATCGCTCCCATTCACCCGCAATGATGATTATAAATATGCGAGGGATTGGTCCTCATTTGGAAATTCATTGTTAGAGGATTATCTTTGTGTTTCTGTGAGCTAGTGAAGGAAAAAGGAGGACAAAATTAAGGGAAAGAGTGGAGGCTTGTTTGTTAATACTGTTTTGGTCAGTTGTCATGATTATCATGTTGTTTTTGGATATTTTTATGGACATGGAATTCTCTCTCTCATATAAGGAAAGCATTTTTTGGGTTTTCCCCTTGTGGGTTTCTCCCTGGCCTTAGGCCTAATTCTTTGTGTCTCTTGTCTCTTTGTTGCTCTGTTATTTTTACTGCTCATGTCATGCTGACAATGTTGAATTTTCTTTTGTGTAACTGCATGATGATGTTATGGATAATAATGCTATGGATAAATACTGTTAAATAATCACTTGATGGAGTTACTAGTTGAAAACAAAATGTTTTCTATTCTAGCTCTGCCCTAGAAATCTCAACAATTAATTGGACAAGACGGATTTTAAGTTTTAACCTCTCCATAGGCTAGATTAGGGGATTTATTTAAAGAATATAATATTTTAATGTAAGAGGTAGAGTATTTCCCAATAGATGCATTTTCTCATCATCTTCTCATGGTTGGATTGGGGCAGAAATCTCTTAGTAAATTCTAAAATTTTTGAAAGTACTTCGTCTCAGATTTGGTGCTATGGATGGAAGGTTAATGTGCTTCATTGAGAAGATAATGTGTGGATGAATTGTGGAAATTTCTTTAATGATTTGTGGCTAGGGTTTATCAATGAGCATTGATCTCTTGAGTAAGTGGTCTCTCTAAGTCTTGTTGACTTATTTGTTGAATTTATTAAGTGCAAATATGTTTATCTAGTGGTGAGTGTGCATTCTCTTTTTATTGTTCTTGCATAGATCCTATATTGTAAACCCTGTTGTGGAGAAGAACCTTTCCTTGAAGCCATTTTGGAGCTTGTAAAAAGTAATAGGAGGATCCACTAGGGTTAGGGTTAGTAGTGGACAACCCAAGTCACCCCCCTTAGTCCCTTTCATACCTTCTAATGGGAGACCTTGTTGATCCCATATGTCTAATGAGAAGACACTAGTCTCTAGTCCTCCCATCAAACTTGATATTTCTAAATTCCATCAAAAACCATTTTGTTAGGTTTACTCTTCATATCACCTTGAAACTTAAACCATATCAATCTTAACCTAGGGAGACCACCCCTTTGAGCTGGAGGAGAGCTAACCTAAAGTGAGAAGAAGATTGATGAGGTGATAATGGCCTCCCTCTTAGTTCCATTTGAATCACACTTGAGCTTTTATGTCAAGAATTGCAAGTTTGTATGATAACAAGAACAAAGAGGTTGGCCATTGTCACCTCAATATGTCTCTTTTTCACTTTAGGCAAGGTAAAATGGAATCCTAACAAAGTGGGGCTTTCCCTATGCGTTGCTAAGTTCAATGTGTATGTAATATGTTGGGAGTATGATAAAGTTTAGCAACAATAACAACACAAGAAAAAGGTAGGATGGATTCATATTGGTTGGAAATGGTGGACGAATGTGAGATTGGTGCCTTGTTTGGGCAATGGAGTCATATAGTGACTTCATAGGGTAGTTCTAAAATGTATTAGTGGGCAATGAGTAATCAAATTGATGTGCATAACTATAGCTCCTAATTTGGTTGTTCGATCTACAAGTTTAATGATGGAGGTGGTTTATAACAGAGCCACTAAAGGAAAACATTAAGTGTGGCCCCTACTATTGACTATCTACAAAGGCATTGAATTAGTTGATGTCATATGCCTAATGTTTTTGCTTGAATGTAAGAACCACAAAAGGGAGATAAGAGGGAGGAAACCAGTTACCCTAGCCCTTTCCAATAATATAGTTGTACCTTTCTTTGGCCCCTGAAAATATGGAATTGCCAATATGGATTTTATCTCAAGAAGTGGAAGTTTGTGTGATAATGGGAACTAAGAGGTTGGCCATTATCACCTTGCGAAGTCCCTTTTGCACTTTAGGCTATGGTAAAATGGAATCCTAACCAAAGGGGGCTTCCCTATGGATTCCTAAGTTCAATGTGTATATAATATGTTGGGAGTATGAGAAAGCCTAGCAACAATAACAACAAAAGAAAAAGGCACGATTGATTTGTATTGCTTGGGAATGGTGGACGAATGGGACACTAGTGCCTTGCTTGGGCAATGGAGTCATATAGTGTTAGAAAATCAGAAAAAAATCAGAAAGGTAGAAATTTTTTCTTATGTTGACAATTACTTGTGATATTCTTGTATTCTTGCTAACTTCATTTATGTTTTATCTTCTTCTCATCAAGCAATCATCAAAATAAAACATGAATATCAAGGACACCAGATATAGGCACTGGCTAAAACCCCTATGAAGGGGAAAACCAAGTCAAACTCTTCCACTAGTTGATTTAAATCAATATGAGACAATCCAAGATCCTTTATACCTAGACAAAGACCACCTCTAATCACCAAGTCAGCTCTTCCTTCAATTAGATGATCTTAGCCAAAGTGTCCAAGTGTTAGCTTCCTCAACTGCAACTTCAATCTAGAATTTCAACCCCCAACTTCAGAATTTCGGCCCCCAACTTCATAATTTTGGACCTGCAATTAATTCAGGCGCCTTTTGAAGGTAAGAGAGTCATTGGCTAGCATGTCAAGTCCACATTGGCAGGTATTAAAGGATAGGGCTACAAATGGAACTGACAAGCAAGGTTTTGAATAGGTGGAGGAGACTACTCTTGATGGTTTGTTTTGGGCACGTGTAAGGCAAGTATTGCAATTCACCAAGCCCATTTATAGCATGATTCGTTTTGCAGATACAGATAAACCAATGATTGGGGAGGTGTGTGAGCAAATGGATACCATGTTGGGGCAAATAAAAGATATTGTTCAAGAAGATGATCCCAACTTGTATAAATGATTCTCAATTGTGTGTACACGGTGGAATAAATTTAATGTTCCACTACATGCCTTGACGTATATCCTTATGCCAAAATACTACTCTCCATCTTGGTTGGGCCAACGTGCACCTAGGGGTGGGGTTAGGGCCAAACCCCATACAGATCTAGAGGTACAGAGGGATATATGAAAGCATTAGACAAGCTAGTCCTTGATAGGGAGGAGTGTGCTAATCTGCGTCTTAAATTAGGTAGATACTTTAGTTGCACTGGTTTGTTTGGTTCTTTGCATGCAGTGGAAGATAGAGACAAATTTGATGCTCTCACATGGTGGGAAGCATATGGTAACATGGGACTTTCGCCAAAATTGGCAAAAAAAGTTCTCTCACAGGTTGTAAATACTTCTTCTACAGAGAGGTGTTGGAGCACCTACAATTTCATACATAATGTGAGAAGAAACAGACTCAATGAAAACTTGGCAGAAAGCTTGGTTTATGTGCACTACAACTTGAGGTTGAGTCATTATTGTGATTGCGCTTATGAGGATCCAACATATAAAGTTTGGGACAACCACCCAGAGGACGATAATTTGGAGGATGACACTATACATCTTGAAGAATTGGAAGCAAAACTTTTGAGATATCATGATGAAGCAATAACAACCATGCCACCCCCACCATCCAGTGGCAGTGCCAATGCTCGAGTTCCAACACCTTTTCCTTTGCTGCTGCCACCTCCATCTACATCCTCACGTGGAGGGCATGTGCCTTTTGGTTCAGGTCGTGTGACTATGCGGGAGGAGACTCCTAGAAGACCACCAATACCACGGTCACCTGCTCAGAAATTAGACATTTCTCGTGGTGGCAAGAGGAAGCTATAGATAATAGATATACTTGTCTTTTCTAGTTTCTAGTAGTTTTTATTACTGTTGACCCTTTCATATTTATTATGATATTTTTTGTGAACAATATATGACAATTTAAGTTTGAAGTTTGAAGTTAGCAATTATAACTCATTGGTAATGAATTATGAATATGATGTTTCGTGAAAGTTGAAAGTTGTTTCATTTCATGTTAGATATTCTTTGTTGTAATGGCTACACTTAGCTTACAAGTACAACTTTGGTGATCAATGATGATAAATGTCATATATTGAATTTTGAAAGCTTGAAACTTTAAGTTTGATGAATCATGAGACTCAATATGTTGGATGAAACTAGCTTGTGGACGTGGTTGATGAAGATTATAACTTCTAGATGATTGATGTTATATGGTTCAATCTATGTTTTTATGCTTTTTATATCTAATTCATCATTCTACATGTTTTTGTTGACATATATGTATCAAAATATAAAAATATATATATTATATAAAAAATCGCTCCCTGAATTGCTCCCAAACTGGGGAGCTTCTGAAAATGTCACTCCTGCACCAGTACCCGCATCCGCTCCCGCTCCCTGTTTTCGCTCCCGCTCCCTAGTAACCTTGTTTTGGATAAAAAATGCAATTCCCCTGGTAGGAGAACAAGGACACAAACACAACTTCCAGAACTGAAACTGAAGCCAATCCAATCAAATGCAATCCCTGGTCTGGAAGACACAAAAGAAGGGGACTTACCTGCAATTCTTAAAGAAGTCTAAAATCAGACAAGACTTACCAAACTTCCCTGCCGACCTGATAACCAGGGTTTCCTCTTGTGAATTCCATGCCGTGGAGCCATAGTCCCACCTTGACAAGAGAAAACACTTTCCATGAGTTCAAATTTGTGTGGAGCAGAGAGCCTGGGCATGCGAATGAGGGACTATACGGGTTAGTTACGTCCGTGTCATGTGATGCCTTAAATGCGTGCTACAAGCCTTGGTCCTCATATTGAAGTAGTTAAGGAAGAGGTTGATAACTTTATTAAAGCCATAATCATTGATTTTGATAACACCCTCTTTTAGAGATGAGGCTTGGTTAGCAAAGCCATCCGTTGTTTTTTCTCTCGAAGCAAATGAAAGAGCTTGATGCCAGTGAATTTAAAAGCTTCTTTTTTTCCTCAAGCTAAAATTGTAGCTAATAAATTATCAATTAGGGAAGAATTTGGTACCATCTCGCTGAGCCTTTGAATCTCCCATCACTATCAATGACTGGATATGGGAATCATTGGCTAATCTCAATCCTTGCAGCAAAGCATAGGCTTCTGCTTGATTGTTGGATGAGCAAGAACCAATGTAAATGATGTTTAAATTGTTCCTTTAGGGCTCATGATAGCCCTCCACCTGCCACCCCAATAAGGGCATTGTTACTTAATAAACAATTCATTTTTATTGAAATCTGCACAGTTTGATGGAGCTGCCATCAACAGGACAGTGAAAAAGAGCTGTAGGGAGACAAGAGAACAGATGTGTAGCAACCATGGTCATGTCATATGTTTGAACAAATGCATGCGTTGATAAAATAATTGAATGACTGTCTAGTTGGTGGTTCATTTGAATGAATTGTGTTTGCACTGTGTATTCGATTTGGTATGGAGCACACCAATTGGTTTAGTCTTATTGGGAAAGCTGTCTAGCAGTTTTGTTCAAATTCATCGTGAATATGTTTTACTGGGATTATAAATTATGGAGGGTGTTGTTTTCACATTTACGTCTGGGTGTGCTACCGGGTCTTGTTATCAAGTTGTCTTAGTGATGTTTAAAGCAAGAGTTAGGATTTTCAGAGACCTAAACTCTAGTGGCATCAGAGAAGAGAGCTATTTGGAAATTGTTAATTTTTTTTTTTTGGGTGTATAAACCCAATCCTTTTTATATCATGCTTTTCTGTCTTTCCTGATCAGTAGTTCTTTGTTTCTGCCTTAGATAAATTGCAAATAAAACTTAGAAGCGAAGGTGGCATCAGGGCATTGCTGGGAATGGTTAGATGTGGTCATCCAGATGTCCTTGCACAGGTTGCTCGTGGAATTGCAAACTTTGCAAAGTGCGAGTCTCGAGCATCTACACAAGGTGAGCAACTACATTGAAAATGTGGAAACAACAATATGCTAAAATTCATATAAGTCAAAATGTCATTGACTGGATTTTAAATTCAAATTCAGTTTAGCATTTGATTTCTTTCAGTTATGGTAGTAGTTTCTTTATGGTAATATGGGAATAACAAATGCATGTATGTCTTGATGCACTGCACAGGAATTAAAACTGGAAGGTCTCTTCTAATCGATGATGGGACATTACCTTGGATTGTGCAAAATGCAAACAATGAGGCCTCTCCTATTAGACGCCATATTGAGCTTGCACTTTGCCACTTGGCACAACATGGCAAGTAGTTGTGATATGCAGATGTCCATTTCATGCTTTTGGAGCCAATCTCAAACAAATATATTTCTTTTATACAGATAGCATTTGCATGATTAAAAATTTGATATTTTCTAACTTATTTATATTGCCTAATGGCTGGTGTTTACGTCTGTGTATTTGGCAGAAGTGAATGCTAAGGATCTAATTGCTGGAGGAGCATTGTGGGAGCTTGTTCGCATATCAAGAGATTGCTCACGTGAAGACATTCGAAATCTTGCCCATCGTACAATTGTTTCTAGTCCTATTTTCCAGACTGAGTTACGACGATCACATACAGAATTCTGAAGCTACTGATGTTTCTTACATTTCACCACTTGGTTGTTAACTCTGTATATTTGGTCTGATGGAGGAAAGCTTAGCTGATATTTTGTATCATTTCTATATTGGATTGGGTCTTCAAACAAGTCTGTGGTCTGCATGTATAATGGTGATGTTTGTCTATAATGTCTTGAACAGGCTGAAGAATGGGATGTTTTGGAGTTTACCTTCAGAGAAAGTTTTGGAGGGTTTCATATTTATTGTGTTTCAAGTTACTTGAGGAAATTGTAGTTTTGTCTCGAGGAGGATGATAGCTTCACTTAATGATTACAAGTTATCATAGAGACTTTAACGCTTCTTATGATGTAACATTTCTGCTCTGTATTGCTTCATCAATAAAGTGCTTAAAGTAATTTTGTCTTTGGTATATTCCTGTTGTGTGAGAGTTCAATGTACAAAAAATATATTAGAAAATACTTCTGACCTATGGTGTCATACTCTAATTACTTATTGCTTGCAGGGAAGCAACTGCTAGACTTTCCCTTTTCTGTGACTTCAAGTTTAGTCACTACATTTGGTGAAGTTAATTGCTACTAGCCTTATGCACACGCAGAATTCTAATATATCAGAAAAATATTGTTGTATTATTATTTTGAGTTAATGGGTTAATTAAATTTATATTTGCTTTCACTTATTACGTTAATTACATACGCTTAATTCTTTTTTCTGAACTTGGTGATATTCATTAATTTTTTCTGATCTGTGATGAATCCGCATGTATAAATGAAAGGCAACTACAGTTTACATAATTCTGTCCATTACATTTTTTCCCGTGGAGAAAATCCGTAATTTCCATTAATTTCAGAAAATTACATGTTGTAGATGCTAAAGGCATATGCAGGAGTGTGCGCAAAGCCACTTACAATAACTATACTTCAAGAGAAGTATACAAAAAAGCCCTCAGACAGGGCAGCAAGTAAAATGGGTATGTAAATCCCATACCAGTCTGCTGACAGACCTGTGGAGGACAACCATACCCATCACAAACAAAAACAGCAGAAAGAAAACAGCTTCTGAGGAATGTGTAGAAAATTCTAATGGTCGCCAAGACAAAGAGGAGAGGCACGAAATGAGGTAGAGAGCAGCAAAGGTAGCCACTCTCCCACCCCCTCAAACTATCCTCCTGAAACTGAAGAAACCAGAGGAAGAAACCACCCATATATCCTCAGCAGCCTGCAGAAACCAACCAGAAACAGCCATGATGAAGCAGCACAAAACAATGCAGAGACAGTGTCCACACCCCAGTTCCCTCAACGCTCCAAATAACTGCAGAGGTATGCCAGCAAGCGACCAAAAATAGGACCAAACGCCTCAGCAAGGGAACCCATTAGGTCCCAACCAGAGCAGAGGCGATTCTGGGGGCAGAGGCGGCTAGGGCAGCCACCTTGCCCCCATGAAGAGTAAATCTAGAGACCAAAAATACCCTGCACCCGCGCCGCGGCTCAGATCAATAATGCCAAAGGCCAACTCCTTGGTTTAGTTCGCCAAAGCAGCGCAACGCAGAAGGTCGAGCAGTAGACTGCCGAAAACCAGGAAAAACAAAACACGCCGCCGCCTCCGGATGGAATGCACGAAGCTAGTCCCCTGGAACTCTGCCGATGATCTCAGAGCCCAAGATGAGCGGACCGACAACCCGGGATCGTCAGATAAGAGCCGTGCTATGGAAAATGAATGTATTGTACGTCGCAAGGGTTCAGATCTGCAGGAATGGGGGTAGTGGAGGCCGAAGATGAATCCCCGCCACGGGCAGTGCAGGAACCGCAGAACTGCAAACCTCCATTGAACCCTGACACTGATATTCAAAAAGCAGACTTTGGCTGCACGACAAAGCGTTGAAGCACTAAACAGTGGCGACAAGAGGCTGCGAGAGACCTGTTGGGTTGTGTTATATTCTTTCCACGACTAACCTACGTAGTGAACCGGGGGGTTAGAGGGGGGGCGGAGCCCCCCTCTACGGGGTTCGGGGCAGCGCCCCGGAATTTTTTTTCTTTGGACC